>NQII01009657.1:4944-33932 GCA_002778355.1 Clitarchus hookeri | reverse complement strand
TTTTTTTTTTTTTTTTGCAAGCACCGAAATGCAATCAGCTGGAAGTTGCAGTTTTATGATTAGCCGTTACGATTAAAGCAGACCTTCGAAGCGGACATGATTCTGTTTCGTTGGTAATGATTTTTCCTAAAATGTTTACGATCATCATTCCAGACAAATTATGGCTCGGTTCATTTCCTTGTACACCACCACCCCAAGCCCTTGCTTATTAGGCTCAGATCCTGATTAGCTACACTGCATAAAATAAACTATTATTATTGATTATTATGTGAGACTGGGGAATTATTTGTTTTCCATTTGGCCGGTTTTAACCAAGCGTTGATACAAGCGGTTTGGCAGAAAATTCGTCGCTCAAAGTAAGTACTAACTACATAAATTAGTTTTTCTGGTCATTTTTTTAAGCCCTATGTGCGTTTTAGATGATATCCAAATTTGTGCATTTCAAGTTAAATTATATCCTGCGCGGTTGTTTACTAGATGTTTCCAAACGTCCGTTCAACTTAACAGTACTGTAAGGAGTAGTATTTATCACCAGGATTTAAACGTTTTCATGTGTATAATTTTTAGGCTAATAATTAATAAGTGGTAACTTAATCTTGCTTACAGACCGCAGTACCACGTCAACAGGAAGCTGCTTCGACGCAACAGCTATGTCATTTTTAAAACTAATGTTTTCAGTGGCAACTTACCTGGCTAGACGTGACCTGCGACGACGTTGAAAAACCCAACATAGAAACAGCGCACAGGCGCTTCGTACTGGTAAACAACCTAGTGGGCACCGGACACTCCAAAATAGTTACCTTTAAAACAAGATCTACGCTATGTTTTATGATTTTACTAATCTCTCGGGGTAGCCAGGTTTGTGCTTTGTACAAATAAATGTACAAATTGAATGTCAACTTTCTTTACAATGCTAGGTGACAAAAAAAAACTCTTTCACTGTCACTGTAGAAATTTAAATCACAATATATTGTGTACACTTTAGTGGAATCGAGACGAAAACTACCACAATAAGACAAACACTGTCTTTATCACATTAGCCTAATAGAGCAATCAAGTTTTTCTTTTTCATTAGCAAAAACCAAACACTGGATATCTGACTCTACATTTAACAAGATAGGAGTTCATAAGCCTCTCGCTTCTCGTTCCCCCTCCAGATTATCTCATGAGTGCCTCGCGGTCTCCAGTGCTTAACTAGGAGCACCCCGAATGCTCCCCACAGTCGTGTCACACACGCAGGCCGCTGGCAAAACTACACGACAATGCTCGCCGACCACCGCTGTAAGCGTGCACACAGCTCATTGATTCTGTAGTGTCTCCCAAAATTCGACACCTCCGTAGCAAAGTCGCCATCACGGAATTCCGATGCGCTCTGAACTCGGTACACATAGTTTCACCTGCTTCTTTCACTTGCTCACCATAAACAACTAGCCACAATTCATCAGACTCGAAAGTGTGGATGTCGGTGTTTAAAGGTAACAAAATCCTTACCCCATTAATATTGGGATGATGCAGAAATTCATCGACTACATTCNGATGTCGGTGTTTAAAGGTAACAAAATCCTTACCCCATTAATATTGGGATGATGCAGAAATTCATCGACTACATTCTCATGAGGTAACGTGCAATGCAACCAGTCCTATGGGAAGGTACGCGGAACTATTATACTTCTATGGATCACTAGCTACTCTTATCNAACGTGCAATGCAACCAGTCCTATGGGAAGGTACGCGGAACTATTATACTTCTATGGATCACTAGCTACTCTTATCCAATAATTAAAAAAGATGTGATGATGTTTCGCGGAGAGAGATTCTTTCTACATATTTCCATCCGCGAGGTTGAATGNTCTTTCTACATATTTCCATCCGCGAGGTTGAATGATCCAGTGTTATCAACAAGACTGCATTTCACTTCACCAG
Source organism: Clitarchus hookeri (assembly GCA_002778355.1). Classification (NCBI taxonomy): domain Eukaryota; kingdom Metazoa; phylum Arthropoda; class Insecta; order Phasmatodea; family Phasmatidae; genus Clitarchus; species Clitarchus hookeri. The sequence continues at coordinate 32,009 of NQII01009657.1, read as the reverse complement.
TTGGCATACGTCACTCCCTTTCCCCTTGCTCTGCTCCTCCTACTATAGACCACTCATGGTTACTTCCAACTTTTGTGAAGCCTTGCTGAAGTTCTACTTTCAGGCTATTCCTCTGCCTCAAGCATACAAAGTTTGACCAAGTCTAGAAAATTACACCAAAGTGNTATTCCTCTGCCTCAAGCATACAAAGTTTGACCAAGTCTAAAAAATTACACCAAAGTGAAAACGCACCGCATTTGGGCGCACTCAGTTTAATATCTTGCATGAGAAATATTTCTTACTAGCTATTAACAATTTGTTATTTCTAATTTTATTTATATTAATTACAAGTGAAATATAATTTACAAACAAAATATAAGGAAACGTTTAATTAAAAAAAAAATACTTTTATGTTAACAGAAGTATAAAACGCTAATGATACATGCCATATTTATGTAAAAACTAAACACGTCATACATGGGGTGATTTTTGAATGATTTGATTCGAAAAGTGTAAACATACTTCGAATAGACTATACCTAGGTGACTGTGAATCACCTGTGCCAAAACATAATTCTTTATTCCAGCCAATAAAAACTGGTGAAAACGTCTATTCTCTACCTGCAATTGATAAACAGGCAACCAAACACGGCCAGCATTTCGTTACGAATATTTTTCTTCATTATTGGTACCGTTCAGCTCAGAATATTGTAATTAGATATTAAGTTCACAAGCATAATCTGCTCACATAATGACGTCTTATTATTTTAGGTACTCACAATACCAGTGGTAAACTGGAGGAGTAGCGGCTTCCGTTGGCAACAGTGATGGATCCAGACTCGAGTATATTTTAGTGGGATGGGAAAGGGGGAGAGGGTTGCTAGGAAGCCGGTCCGCAAAAATTTTCGAATTTGAACCTTAACAGTTGGTTTTAAATTTTATCAATTGATTCTGGAAATAAAACATTAAATAAGAGTTTAAAAATTTAGTCTAATTTAACATTTCTTATTCAACGATTTTCTTTATTTCTTTCTTTGCCGTGTCTCTTGCCCCGTGGCTCTTATAACTTCACTTCTGTGAACTCTATCTTCCGTGTTATTTATCTCTTCTTTTTTTCATACAGACCTAAAGGGCCTCTAACTGTTAGGACCTCGGTGGGCTCTTAAACCTCCCAACCTTGGCATGTACGCCGTAAATTTAGTAAACTCAGTACCTAGCAACTGTCGTGCCTTGACTGGGTACATCATGGTATACAGTACTTGTTCTCAACTAAGTTTCTTGGTTCTGATGTTTGATCGTCGTGGGTATCTAACAAATCCACGGAAATAAGTTTACAGACAGTATTAACCAGAGGTGCTGCCATGCGTCGTGCCTCGAATAGAAACGTCAAAAAACAGGAAAATATGTTTTAAAGGCAGTTGAACAACTGGCGAGTTATACATGCCTCGCATGCTGAGGCAGTGTCTCATTACAAATAGACAAAATAACAACATGACCTCATTTTTGGGTGATTTAAGAAAAAAATAACTATATTATGTTATGCACATATTTATTTAAATTATTGCTTTGCCGATAACATCAATACTACACACATATGTACCCAATTAATAATTTGCGCATCAATATTTAAAAAGTGAATAAAATTAGTCTCTATAAGAGGTATTTGCTTTCTTCTAAATTTTTTTAATTAATACCTTAACTGGCAAACTTGCGGGCCAATGTTGTTGGTTTAAATCGCGGATTGCGGTTCGTATGGTTGCAAATGAGATAGGAATGCACTACTATTATTTTTAGTTTAAAGTATTTATTTTATTTGCGGCTCAAAGTCAGCCAAATGAACTAATATTCCTGACCGGAAATGCGGTTTGAATTCTCCTTGTTGTTAGAAGCATTTTTATGTAAGTCTAAATTTCGAAAATTATTTCGATCCTTCGGCAGACTCTTGTCTCAGGACCTCGGTTACGTCTATATGAAGAGTAGAACGAAAGTTGAAGAGTTGCAAATGAAAATATTGGCTCACAATATTTATATCGTCTTCTTGATGCATTATGAGACAAGTTAATATGCCCACGTTAAAATTTACGTGCAATATAAGATTCGGTAGAGAGAAGAATACCGTGCCTAAGATTACTGGCAGTAGTAGGAAAAGGGTAATTCTGGGACAGTGGCGCCGGATGGCTCAGGATGAGTGGTGGCCATCTTGGATGACGTCATTCTCCCCTCGAAATTTCCCTTTTTTCCCTCAAAAACGACGAAACTTGAAAGAATTTCCCTCAAAAAATATGTCTTGCACAATTCGGCTGACTTTTGCACAATGCTGATGNATGTATTGCACAATTCATCTGACTTTTGCACAATGCTGATGAAACCGCCTGAAAAATTGTGCAATGTCAGCCAGAATGTATAACAGGTACGCGAGGCTCCCGAAAGGATCTCGTCTCTGATTGGCTATGCGAGGCTCTCAAACGAGTCTCGTCTCTGATTGGCTATTGCCGATGGCGGCCATTTTCCCAGCCATTACGGACGACAGCTAGTACCTACGGAGCCCATTAATCTGGCGTCCTGGCAGGGAAGATCCACGCCCATCTTGGATGACATCACGAGAGTCAAACCTCCTGCTCTATCATTCCTTCCTGACAGCCAGTACCGACTATCCTGCAACCATCTTGTTACCTACTTCATGGTTTTACATTCCGAGTGGGGTTTTTTCGCCGGGTGCTCCTCAACCCGATTATTTTCTCATTTTCTTGCCATCTTGTTCCCTACTTCATGCTCTAGCATTCCAAGCGAGGGGGATTTTCTCAGTGTCTTCCCAAAGGCGAACATGCTCTTACATCTGGGTTTTGGCACACCTGACACCCTGGCAGGGACTGTAGGACTGGCGGCAGCCATCTTTGATGACATCCCGAGTCAAATATCCTGTTCTGAAATTACTTCCTGGTGGAGGTAACCAGTACCGATGGCGACCATTTTGCCAACCAGTACCGAAGGCCATCTTGTTCTCTATTTCATGCTTTTTCATTCCACCTTACCTGTCCCGACTTCATGCCCTGTCATTCCATCCCAGCCGACGATAGCCACGTGAAGCTCTCGAAAGGGTTTCGGCCCCGATTGGCTACACTAGACTCTCATTGCTTACTCATATACATAGTTAGCTAAATTTTTCGAACTGTTTAAAGTACAGTCACCATATTTATAACATAGACATCACCTCCGACAACGAAAATGACTGCAGGGAAATGTATGCCCTATAAGATATGATAAGCAAAGTTGACCATAATTTCCTAATCTATTAAGTTATAGTTACCAAATTCATAACATATGCATCACCCCCCTCAACGAAAATGATCGCAGGGTCATTTATGCCCTATGCATACTTATAAGCATAGTTGACCATAATTTCCGATCCATTTAAGATATAGTCACCAAATTCGTAACCTTTGCATCTCCCCCGGCAACAAAAATGATCGCAGGGTCATTTATGTACTATGCATACTTATAACCATAGTTGACCATAATTTCTGAATAGTTTAAGATACATTCGCCAAATTCGTAACATAGACATCACCTCCGACAAATAAAATGATCGCAGGATCATTTATATCCTATGCATACTTATAAGCATAGTTGACCATAACTTCCAAACAGTTTAAGATACATTCGCCAAATTCGTACCATAGACATCACCTCCAACAAGGAAAATGATCGCAGGATCAAATATGTCTTAAGCGAAATGATAACTATAGTTGGATGTAATTTCCGCACCATTTAAGATACAGCTACCAAATTCGTAACATAGACATCGCCCATAACAACGAAAAATATCGCAGGGTCATTTATAGTCTAAGCGAACCTATAAGCATAGTTGGCTGTAATTTCCGATCCATTTAAGATACAATCGTCAAATTCGTAACATAGGCATAACCTCCGAAAAGGAAAATCATTGCAGAGTCATTTATGCCCTATACGTACCTACAAGCATAGTTGGTGCTAATTTCCGAACCATTTAAGATGCAGCTACTAAATTCATAACCTAGACATCACCCCCCGACAACTAAAATGAATGCAGGGACATTTATGCCCTATATGTACTTATAAGCATATTTGGCGATAATTTTCGAACCGTTTAAGATACAGTCACCAAGTTTGTGAAATAGACAACACCCACGACAATGAAAATGACCGCAGGGTGAAATATGCCCTAAGCGAACTTACAAGCATAGTTGGCTGTAATTTCCGAACCATTTAAGGTGCAGTCACCAAATCCATAACATAGACGTCAACCTCGACAAAGAAAATGATCGGAGAGTCAAATATATTCTAAGCAAACTTATAAGTACAGTTGCCCTTAATTATCGAACTGTGTAAGATATAGTTACCAAATTCTCAACATAGACATCACCCCCAATGGTGAAAATTAACACAGAGTTAAATAGGTCCAAACTGCAGTTAATAGCATAGTTGAGAGTTATTTCCGAACCGTTTTATATATAGTGAACAAATTCGATAATAGTGATATCAGTGGTGCTATCATGTCAAGAAGTTTAGTAAAAGCTAGAATTCACAACTACATCAGAAAAAATGAATGATCGCAAGGATTAACTACAAAAATTAGTACAATGTGACAAGTGTGATTCGCATTATACAACTTGTAAAGACTGGTTTCCTTTGCTTGTTATAAAACAACATACATTTTAAACCATTAGTCATTCAAGAGAGATGGCACTGCTACATACTGATGCAAACATAGATAAAAAATAGTTATAACCTCTAATGAAGCAATGTAAATATCACATTAGTCGAAACAAAATAATTTTACGAAGCCTAGAAGCATAGGTGTGATAAGACCAACACTGCTACACACTAATGCAAACAGATATAAAAACGAAATGTAAAGGAAAAACAGTTATAAGCACTTACCAACCAGAGCAATTACACAGTACACAAGCTTCTAGTGCTGTACGTAGTATGTGTAAAACATTACTATGCAATACCAGACCATCCTGGCCAACACAGCAGAATAGCAAACGACTTCCTCACGAACCGACAAAAACGAAACCATCTTATTCAGTGCTCAACCAACTATCACATTACTAGCAGCGGAAACATATCCGACCTTGCTGACTTCACGTTATCAACTAACATCGTGAGAATCTGTAAGACGTTCCCAGGCGACCGACCGACAGCGCAGACACGGTGTAGGTCTCGACAAGCAAACAAATGGTACAGAACACCGGCCGATAGAAACACTTCAGGTTCCAGAGCAGCAGGACAGACTAGTAACACACACGCACTTCCCTTTACGAGAGGAATTCAGTTATACAGTACAAAGTAACAATTTATTTCGTTCGAATACATCAAGCAGTAAATATCAGCATGCCACTTTAAAATATCGCTTCGTATAGATTTATGTTGGTAGAGGATATCGCTTCTGTCCACCCCAAACACTTTTAGGTCTATAAAAGCAGTTCGGGCCACCACCATACATTGTGCAGAAATTCTTTCTCTCATCGAGAGGTCATAGTGAAAATTATGGGATGCTATTCGAGTGGTCAGAAAAGTTTATAGCTTATCATGACACAGGGAAAGATTAAATCGTCTACAGCACTCGACAAAGATACCGAACTTGCATACCTGCCTAAAGAATTCCTTCTCGAATATACACAACATGAAATAAAACGCATCTACAAACACCTATATGTCTATCTGCAACAGGACAAAGAAATTCTTGACTGTCTCCCATGCCTACAATGTTTTCAAGGTAGTGCTACCATTACAGAAATACCACATTCCAGGAGCTGGTGTAAGACACATCGGGAGCGAGCAGTAGCTAAATAAAAACAAGGCACCACCAACACTGATAGATGAACGAGTGTAAAGAAGTTGAGAGGTCGAATTGAAAACTTCGCAGGCTAAACAGCGATCGACCTGATAAGGTACCACACAGCCAGCAGTCATCGACTGAGGCAACCAGAGATGTGTAACGTGAATTAGAATGCAGTGCGAACAGTATACAAGAGAGCATCATGTAAAAATGAACATAATTTCGTTGGCGAGCATGGTGGTGGTGGAAAGCGGACCGTTACTACTACATTCATCTACTACGATCGTATACTCTGCTACAGTATGAAGACGTAATCAATGGTTGAAGACTTCCCGTCTGTAAACCCTTCGATATAGTCAACAGCAAGAAGTTCTGAAGAGTCGCTAAAAGCATTACATTATCATTGTTACTACTGCGATCGTGTACTCTGCTACAATATGAAGATGAGATCAATGGTTGAAAACTTAGTAACATCGACAACAGTAAGGGTGCCTGAAGAGTCGATACAGGCATTACTATATCAATGTTACTATTGTGGAAATTTTTAGCAAAAGTGGTAATGCGCGTCGACAGGAAAGTGCACATTGCATGTTCAGCCCAGTATATAAAGTGTTCCACTGTGATAACTGTGATGATGTGTTTACCCACAGTGATGTCCTGTATAAACATAACAAGTAGTGCGAAGGCAAATGTTTGTCGTTCATCATAAAGCGAGTGCATGTATTGCAGCAAGACATTCAGTAAGCCCACAAGTGTCAAATATCATGAAGATAGTAACTGCTCATTTGCCATTGTCTACAAAACCTACCCATGTGACAACTCCTTTGCAGTATATGCGAATAAGAGTGGCTTGAATGCTCACAGTAGGAATTGTTCAACAAAAACACTCACCATAAATGTTTCGCTCGAATGAAGAATATGTTGAGCATGTATAAAATAGTATTATATATATTCTCATTATGTCAAGTCTGTAAGTAAAGGTAAAAGTATATAAACTATTTCAGTGTTATTCATTTATCATAACCCACGCTAATATTATGTTCACCTGCATCACTACGAAAAGAATATACCAGATTTTGTCAAAGTCTGAAAGAGAACTAACAGTTTTTGTATAGTCCCAAGTCTCGAACTCAGTTCCCTATCGACGGCTGCTTGAGCAATACACACAGATGCTCNAACAGTTTTTGTATAGTCCCAAGTCTCGAACTCAGTTCCCTATCGACGGCTGCTTGAGCAATACACACAGATGCTCTCAACATCTTCACTTCTCCAGTCGACCACTAGAGTGCACGACCAGTGTCTGCTAGGGTCGCGGTGGTCTTCAGCCATCTTATTTTCCCTTGCCACCTGTCAGGGTGGACGCCAACATCGTTTGTGTTACCGATGACGGTCACTAGGAGCACTCATGTCGACACACATGATAAAATTCCAACATGCAGAATGTAGAACACTCACCCATGCATGCAGTACTCGGTGCAAGTAGCTCAAAAAAAAATGCCAGATGTACGAGGTTTCGATCCAACCGCCAATGACGGCTGCAGTTCGACCATTCTAATGTCATAGGAAGAGTACAGCAGTGTGGTACGACTGCGAGGACTAAAGGTTGCAATAAACAGCATCAGACTAACACGTGGGTTGGAGTAACCTCGTGCGACATATATACAACCATCCCATACATGAAAAAAATTATGTAATGTAATAATCTATGTGTATATATATATATATAGATTATTACATTACATCATTTTATATATATATAAATGTGAAAGTGTGTTTGGATGTTTGTTTGTCCCTCTTTCACGTCGCAACAGAGCAACGGATCNATATAAATGTGAAAGTGTGTTTGGATGTTTGTTTGTCCCTCTTTCACGTCGCAACAGAGCAACGGATCGACGCGATTTTTTGCACAGAGATAGTTGGAGAACCGGGAAGTGACAGGCTACTTTTTATAGCAAAAAAAAATCCTCATTCCCTCAAAAAAATTTTTTGACGTGACAACGTCTTATAATTCGATAGAGCCGGCTGCACGCACGAAAAAACATTACTCATGCGGCGTTACCTCGCTCTGAGGCGTTCCATGTAAGGCTTGAAGTGCAAGCGAGAGCGCGGAACAAACAAATGAAATTAAAATTTTCTTTTGAAAAATGCTACCATTCCATCAGTATTTTCTTAAGACGTTGTCACGTTCAACTATCGTCAGTAAACCGACTTTACAGACAACCAATTTTTTGTCAAATTAGCGCTCGGGGTACAATGCTGCATCAATGCTCGATATATCGACACTTAAATATATGTCGATACTTATTGATATATCGATAAGTATCGATATGGAAAATAACGATTTATATATAACTGAAAAATATATCGGTCCTTGCTATATATAGCGTAAATATTATATAAATGTGAAAGTGTGTTTGTTTGTCCTTCCACGTTGCAACGGATCAACGTCAATTTTTGCGCAGAGATAGTTGGAGGGCCGGGAAGTGACATAGTTTACTTTTTAACCCGAGAAAATTTCTCATTCCCTTGGGGAAATTCTTATTGGATAATGAAAAAGTACACAAACGCAATAACAATGCAACGTCGCAACCTAGCAACATATCGAAGTAATTACTTGCACAGAAATAGTTGTACGGCTGAAAGTTTATATTGGCTACTATTCATAGCAAAAAAATATCTCAAAAATTTACTTTTGCGAGTCGGTTTACCGTACGCGGACGTGGAGAGCATTGGTGGCAGCGGGTGGAAGCGTCATGGCAGGGAGGGGGGCAACCTCATTAAAAAATACCTAAACAATAGTTCCGTAGTCCATGCGAGCGGAGCCGCGGGCACAGCTAGTAAATAATAAAGGCTCAACTTAGACACATGCATGCTGCGAGCATGTATCGCACCTATACTATAATACCTGATAGTTCCACAGTTCGTAATGAAGATATCAGTGTTGCTATTGAGACGAGAACTTTAGTAACCAGCTGGAATGCCCGTCAACGGGAAAATGAGCTTATGTTCACACTAACCAATCTCAAAAAAATTCTTCAATATGTCAATTGCAGTACACTATTTACCAGCGAAGTTAATGTGAAGAGACATTACACGACTTGTAAAGGTTGTGGTCGTTTGCTTGTCACTAAACATCATGTATTTAAACCAGTAGTCGTGCAAGAGACTACAACACTGCTACATATTGCTGATTAGATATTTTTAAAATGCGAAGGTGAATAGTTATAAACTCCTACCGACCGTTACATATTGTGTGAACAACGAACGCTGTACATTATGTTAGACCAAAAAATTACCATTGCGAAATGCTGATGCCAGCAGACATAAAAAAACGAAAATAGTTATAACCACCTACCAACCAACACATATGTGACGAGCACTGTACGACACCATGCATCTGAAAACTGACGTGGTAGCCTCGGTTAGTACAGCAAAATAGGAAACGATTTTCCCCACGCACACCCNACCATGCATCTGAAAACTGACGTGGTAGCCTCGGTTAGTACAGCAAAATAGGAAACGATTTTCCCCACGCACACCCTCCCATCGGAACTATGATTCAGTACAGTTCAGTAACCGGGAATGGATAGTGGAGTTGTTTGGGGCGCCTGAGCTGTCCGCGACCAGGCAGATCTGACTCAGCTATCTGGCGTGCTGATCGCGGACGTAAAGGCTGTGGAATGTTTGGACGGACTCCGTCCCGAAGCTCTGAGTCACGCCTTACACGTACACGCCAGAACATGACAAATATGCATCTGTCCGCTGCCCCTGCAGGTCAAGGTGCGCTCCTTAAGGTGGAGCACTAGTTGCAGTTTTGTTGGCCGATCTCGATGAAATTTCGTANCCTGCAGGTCAAGGTGCGCTCCTTAAGGTGGAGCACTAGTTGCAGTTTTGTTGGCCGATCTCGATGAAATTTCGTACACTACTTTGTTGAGCTATTTTTGTTGTGTATAACTAATTTTTTTTTAATTTAGTAGAGATATTTAACAACCAATTTCATTGATTTGTGGCTTCACAATACGAGACCTGTTGAAAATATGTGTACGAGGTTTTGATCATGTGAATATACAACCTTCTGCTTTGTTCTGACGAAATTTGGTTTGCGTAAGTAAAATGTTTCTGTTATTAAATAATATTTATTTGCGTCTCTGCATAAGACCAATGTGCAAACTTCGGAGAAATTATCCACTATACATTATACAAAACTTGGATACAGATGAAAAGAGGATATGACACTTTCAGGTCATGGCTAGAAAACACCTTCACAACATCCGAGAAAGCCAAACTAATGATTTAAAAAAGCGTCAAATTTTCGCTGGCTATGAGTGCAGGCTCCTATGAAATTGCTTCCCACTCTGCACATACACAGTGGCCCAGGGTAATAACTACGGCATAACAAAGTAGAAACAATAACTAACATTGTTATTGCTGCCACACATCAATGCCTTGCCCAAAAATGCCAAACAAACACTCATTAAAAGCATAACATTTGTCGTTTTAAAGACAATTCTGTTCATATTTCATGACTTTCTTCCCATAAATGCAGTGCTGCTGGAAATGATGGTAGTGGCGAGTGGCGAAACTCTTCCAGGCGAGTGGCCAGCAGGGTTCAGTGGTGAAAGGAAAGGGACTGGCACTTATCAAGGCTCGTTATCTCGTCTTCAGATCTGATTACTGTCTGGGAAGGAATGCTTCCCTTGCGGTTTCTGCTGCTCTGCTGGTGGATGAGCCAGCATGACACACTGTGTTCTGCCTGCAATGACCAGTCTCGGCGCTCTGTTCTGCTAGACTTGGATCCTTTACATGGGCTTGAAACACAATTAAGTACTACAACATTTTTTTTATTAAAATGTACATTGCCCATTTCATTTGAAATAGCGTAGATATTTGTTTTTGTTGTTCAAAATATATNAACACTCACCCATGCATGCAGTACTCGGTGCAAGTAGCTAAAAAAAAAAATGCCAGACGTACGAGGTTTCGATCCAAACGCCAATGACGGCTGCAGTTCGACAGTTCTAATGTCATAGAAGAGTACAGCAGTGTGGTACGACTGCGAGGACTAAAGGTTGCAATAAACAGCATCAGACTAACTCATGGGTTGGAGTAACCTCGTGCGACATATATAAAACCATCCCATACATGAAAAAAATTATGTAATGCAATAATCTATATATATATATATATATATAGATTATTACATTACATAATTTTATAAATATATATATATATATATATGTGAAAGTGTGTTTGGATGTTTGTTTGTCCCTCTTTCACGTCGCAACCGGAGCAACGGATCGACGAAATTTTTTTCACAGAGATAGTTGGAGAACCGGGAAGTGACAGGCTACTTTTTATCGCTAAAAAAATCCTCATTCCTTCAAAAAAAATTTTGTTTGTAAAATTAGCGCTCGGGGTACAATGCTGCATCAATGCTCGATATATCGATATATCGATACTTAAAGATATGTGGATACTTATTGATATATCGATAAGTATCTATATGGAAAATAACGATTTATATATAACTGAAAAATATATTGGTCCTTGCTATATATAGCGTAAATATTATATAAATGCGAAAGTGTGTTTGTTTGTCCTTCCACGTTGCAACGGATGAACGTCAATTTTTGCGCAGAGATAGTTGGAGGGCCGGGAAGTGACATAGTTTACTTTTTAACCCGAGAAAATTTCTCATTCCCTTGGGAAAATTCTTATTGGATAATGAAAAAGTACACAAACGCAATAACAATGCAACGTCGCAACCTAGCAACAGATCGAAGTAATTACTTGCACAGAAATAGTTGTACGGCTGAAAGTTGATATTGGCTACTATTCATAGCAAAAAAATATCTCAAAAATGTACTTTTGCGAGTCGGTTTACCGTACGCGGACGTGGAGAGCATTAGTGGCAGCGGGTGGAAGCGTCATGGCAGAGAGAGGGGCAACCTCATTTAAAAAAAACCTAAACAATAGTTCCGTAGTCCATGCGAGCGGAGCCGCGGGCACAGCTAGTAAATAATAAAGGCTCAACTTAGACACATGCATGCTGCGAGCATGTATCGCACCTATACTATAATACCTGATAGTTCCACAGTTCGTAATGAAGATATCAGTGTTGCTATTGAGACGAGAACTTTAGTAACCAGCTGGAATGCCCGTCAACGGGAAAATGAGCTTATGTTCACACTAACCAATCTCAAAAAAATTCTACAATATGTCAATTGCAGTACACTATTTACCAGCGAAGTTAATGTGAAGAGACATTACACGACTTGTAAAGGTTGTGGTCGTTTGCTTGTCACTAAACATCATGTATTTAAACCAGTAGTCGTGCAAGAGACTACAACACTGCTACATATTGCTGATTAGATATTTTTAAAATGCGAAGGTGAATAGTTATAAACTCCTACCGACCGTTACATATTGTGTGAACAACGAACGCTGTACATTATGTTAGACCAAAAAATTACCATTGCGAAATGCTGATGCCAGCAGACATAAAAAAGGAAAATAGTTATAACCACCTACCAACCAACACATATTACACAAGTGACGAGCACTGTACGATACCATGCATCTGAAAACTGACGTGGTAGCCTCGGTTAGTACAGCAAAATAGGAAACGATTTTCCCCACGCACACCCTCCCACCGAACTATGATTCAGTACAGTTCAGTAACCGGGAATGGATAGTGGAGTTGTTTGGGGCGCCTGAGCTGTCCGCGACCAGGCAGATCTGACTCAGCTATCTGGCGTGCTGATCGCGGACGTAAGGGCTGTGGAATGTTTGGACGGACTCCGTCCCGAAGCTCTGAGTCACGCCTTACACGTACACGCCAGAACATGACAAATATGCATCTGTCCGCTGCCCCTGCAGGTCAAGGTGCGCTCCTTAAGGTGGAGCACTAGTTGCAGTTTTGTTGGCCGATCTCGATGAAATTTCGTACACTACTTTGTTGAGCTATTTTTGTTGTGTATAACTGATTTTTTTATTATTTTAGTAGAGATATTTAACAACCAATTTCATTAATCTGTGGCTTCACAATACGAGACCTGTTGAAAATATGTGTATGAGGTTTTGATCATGTGAATATACAACCTTCTGCTTTGTTCTGACGAAATTTGGTTTGCGTAAGTAAAATATTTCTGTTATTAAATAATATTTATTTGCGTCTCTGCATAAGACCAATGTGCAAACTTCGGAGAAATTATCCACTATACATTATACAAAACTTGGATACAGATAAAAAGAGGATATGGCACTTTCAGGTCATGGCTAGAAAANTAAAAAGAGGATATGGCACTTTCAGGTCATGGCTAGAAAACACCTTCACAACATCCGAGAAAGCCAAACTAATGATTTAAAAAAGCGTCAAATTTTCGCTGGCTATGAGTGCAGGCTCCTATGAAATTGCTTCCCAATTTGCACATACACAGTGGCCCAGGGTAATAACTACAGCATAACAAAGAAGAAACAATAACTAACATTGTTATTGCTGCCACACATCAATGCCTTGCCCAAAAATGCCAAACAAACACTCATTAAAAGCATAAAATTTGTCGTTTTAAAGACAATTCTGTTCATATTTCATGACTTTCCTCCCGTAAATGCAGTGCTGCTGGAAATGATGGTAGTGGCGAATGGTGAAACTCTTCCAGGCGAGTGGCCAGCAGGGTTCAGTGGTGAAAGGAAAGGGACTGGCACTTAGCAAGGCTCGTTATCTCGTCTTCAGATCTGATTACTGTCTGGGAAGCAATGCTTCCCTTGCGGTTTCTGCTGCTCTGCTGGTGGGTGAGCCAGCATGACACACTGTGTTCTGCCTGCAATGACCAGTCTCGGCGCTCTGTTTTGCTAGACTTGGATCCTTTACATGGGCTTGAAACGCGATTAAGTACTACAACATTTTTTTATTAAAATGTACATTGCCCATTTCATTTGAAATAGCGTAGATATTTGTTTTTGTTGTTCAAAATATATANTTTTTTTATTAAAATGTACATTGCCCATTTCATTTGAAATAGCGTAGATATTTGTTTTTGTTGTTCAAAATATATATTCACACACATCCGTGCATACTATCTTATTAGCATTTTTTTCTGTTATGGAAGCATACATTTAGTAAAAGAACTCGCGCAACATTAAGTTTTACATCCCCTGTTTACGTAAAGGTTAACTATAAGTGGCAGAATGACTTAATTTTACTTTTTTTTTAGTAAAAACCGAATCACTTGATTGCCAATTATTTTATATAAAGTCATGAGTCACTCTGGGAGTGGGTTCCCAGCCATCACTGCTCTAGATGTGAGCTAGCGTGGTCATAAGAAGGACCACGAAAACTACTGACTCAGGATAATGAATGAAAAGAAAAGTTAAAACGAATTCGTTCCCAAAAATATTTACTTTACAAACATTTACATGTACANAGGATAATGAATGAAAAGAAAAGTTAAAACGAATTCGTTCCCAAAAATATTTACTTTACAAACATTTACATGTACAATACATTATTTCAACATTTTCTTTTGATTGTAAAACTAATTCTGGTTTCTAGTTATTCTCTAGCCCGTACTTTTATNATACATTATTTCAACATTTTCTTTTGATTGTAAAACTAATTCTGGTTTCTAGTTATTCTCTAGCCCGTACTTTTATCGTAATGAAACTTACGTTTCGATTAAACCCATGACTACATGCATTGCAGGTATATAATTTATGTGGCGATTAATATCAGTTAAATATTTAGAATTATTTATTAACTGCTGAGGTGTTTTACATTAAAAGTGTTGGTAATATTTTATAGTTACAGGTTTTGTAAATCATAGTGTAATGATAACTTAATATTTTAATAGTTTATCTTGTACATATGCGCCATAAATCCTGAGATAGGCTATAAACGAAACACCTTTATGTGAATTGGGGATGTCTTCTTCCGCGCAAACAACGCCTTCTACCGGTAGTAGCCTACATGTAGGCTACTACCGGTAGAAGGCGTTGTTTGTATACTAGTAGTATGTATACTAAAATGATCTTAAACAGACTATTCGAATCAGGAAAAACGGCCACACCATTCGTTAAAAAAAAGTTAAGAATTTTTATTTAAATGTAGAACTGTAGCATGAATGCCTAGTTTGAATTACTGCGGTAAGTGTACTTATTTGTATATTATTTGTGATATTTGAATGCCAATAGTACCAGAGTAGGTATAACTTCTGCCGTTATAATAATACGGAGCCAATAAGGCTAAACATCTCTCTGGTGAGGCAGAGCAACTTTTCATT
Organism: Clitarchus hookeri; assembly: GCA_002778355.1. Classification (NCBI taxonomy): domain Eukaryota; kingdom Metazoa; phylum Arthropoda; class Insecta; order Phasmatodea; family Phasmatidae; genus Clitarchus; species Clitarchus hookeri. The sequence goes on along the minus strand of NQII01009657.1, from coordinate 16,926 downwards.
TTAAAAAAGGCAGTCGTTTGGTTATGCTCAGTGCGAAAATACCGGAAAAAACATGCCATTTTTTCAAACTGCCGAATGAAATATGAACGTATACGTGGTTATGTACGTATGCATATGCCTCGGTATATAACATATATGTATATAGACTATCCACTAAACCATTCGAAACGTTATTAGGAGTGACTTTGTGCGCTGAAAGCAAGCACGAAAAACTAGATTAATCAAGGTCTCATTACATAGATAGGTTTCATACAACAGAGTGAACATATATAATATTCGGCATTTCCTAATGTTTAGCGTAAGTAGTTAGGTAATGTATGTTCGAGCACAGCGTCGTGACAGGGAGCCCAGGAGCCAGAAGCTTGTTATGAAAACGCAAAACTTAATGCGTTTTCATTCCGCTTCGACGGCGGCTATCTTGACAGTCAGAGACAAAATTTGTCAAAATTTGCCCACATTACAAAAAATATTTTCCAAACATTTCATTTTCAAAAATGTATCTTCAAAAATTATTTTTTTCAAAATAATGCTTTCAAGAATTCTTAACATTTCAAAAGTTAAAATTGTATTAAATATTTCAAAAGTTAGTTTTTTAACATTTCAAAAGTTTCAAAAAAATTCCCTTGAACATTCCATGGTGGCCATGTTTGTTCATGGCACCCTAAGACAACGCCCAGTTGGCGGCCATGTTGGTTGTGGTTACCTAAGACAATGCCCAGTGTTAAACTTCATGCTCTCACATTCCAGGGGTGCCATGGTGATGCAACAGATAGAGCACATGTTAAAATGTAATGCTCCTGCATTCACAAGGGAGGGCAGGCATATTCCAAGAGAGACGCCTTCCACACCTCCATGAGCCCGACATGACATAGCCTCGGGCCGCGGGGACTTTGCGAGATGACATTTCGAATGGAGCCGCGGTAGCGTAGTGGATAGAGAGCATGTAAAAACGTAATGCTCTTGCACTCTATTGCAATGGATAGATGACATGTTAAATGTCACACCATAGCACTTCATTTCGATGGGGGTTGCAGTAGCATAGTGGATAGAGAGCACTTGTTAAAACTTCACACTCTTGCATTCACAGGGGATGGCAGGCATGTCCCAAAAGAGACGCCCGCCANCAATGGGGGTTGCAGTAGCATAGTGGATAGAGAGCACTTGTTAAAACTTCACACTCTTGCAGGCATATCCCAAGAGAGACGCCCGCCACGCATCCATGACACAGCCGTGGGCAGACAGTTCCTTGCAGCAACGCCCAACAGAGATGCCCGTCACGCCACCATGACATAGCCCCAGGCTGCCGGCTCCCAGCGGAGGAGCCCGCATAGCCTGAGACTTCGTGCTCTAGCATTCAAAGGATGCTGTGGTGATGCAATGGATAGAGGGCATGTTAAAACTTCATGCTCTCGCATTCCAAAGGGGTGCCAAGGTGATGCAATGGATAGAGCAGTCATATTAAAATTCATGCTCTTGCATTCACAGGGGAGGGGTGCCGTGGTAGCTGAGTCATTTCCCAAGTGGCAATATTTAAAAAATAAACTCGAAGTTTTTTAAATAATAATAATATTCCGTTATAGCCCCCCATATCGTTGAGAGAGAGAAGAGATATACGTGTAAATGGTTTTACTGTAACTCCCCCGGCACAAGAGCAATGGAAATATATATATATGGAAAAAGTTAAAATAATATGTAAAGTAGTATGATTATTATGAATTTGTTGCCTGTATGTTAAACAGTTCGGAAATTACGAGCACCTATGCTCATAGAATCACTCCTAACAGTAGAAACCATATATCGGAATATCTAGTAATGAATATGTATTTTTTCGCCTTTGGTGTAACTTACTCGGTTAATCCGGTTAGTCCTTGCCTGTATTCTCTGTTGTAACGACGGCGGTGGAGGGCGGCTGGGCGATGGTGTGTGAAACATATTTTTCGGCGAGTCGCTGGCGTCGCGCACAGTTTGACTGTAGAGAAATATTAATATTTCCGACACTCGTGCTAAAGTGTGTGTGTGTGTGTGTGTGTGTGTGTGTGTGTGTGTGTGTGTGTGTCGCCTCGGTACAAAAACGTATTTCTCTTTGGAGCCACGCACATTATGTGTGGAAAATCACTCGTTGCCTGGGACTATCGGTGTCGAAAAACAATTTCCCGAGGACGTCGCCAATGCCTGGAACGTTAATAATTTTAATCATACTACTTTACATATTTTTATAATATATATTTCCGAAACTCATGTCGGGGGCTGGGATGTAGGTAATAAAAACGACTTTCTAAGCATCGTATCAGTTAGTATCTCGTTATGCATTGTGGGAGCAAGACCNGGGATGTAGGTAATAAAAACGACTTTCTAAGCATCGTATCAGTTAGTATCTCGTTATGCATTGTGGGAGCAAGACCAATAACGGACGGGTCTGCTGTACATGTGTAAGTATGAAGGACTTTAAGTATAATCGGATTTGGGAAGAGACTGAGATCACCCTCCAGGCTAAGCATGCACAATATACATATTTCCATCGCTATTGCGCCAGAGCAGTGACGGTAAAAACTATTTAACGTATTTTTTCTCTCTTTCGACGAGACAGGGGTATAACGGAATATTATCATTATTTTTAAAAACAATCGAGTTTGTTTTTTAAATACTTTTACTTGGGAACCGACTCNGGGATGTAGGTAATAAAAACGACTTTCTAAGCATCGTATCAGTTAGTATCTCGTTATGCATTGTGGGAGCAAGACCGACAACGGATGGGTCTGCTGTACATGTGTAAGTATGAAGGACTTTAAGTATAATCGGATTTGGGAAGAGACTGAGATCACCCTCCAGGCTAAGCATGCACAATATACATATTTCCATCGCTATTGCGCCAGAGCAGTGACGGTAAAAACCATTTAACGTATTTTTTCTCTCTTTCGACGAGACAGGGGCTATAACGGAATATTATCATTATTTTTAAAAACAATCGAGTTTGTTTTTTAAATACTTTTACTTGGGAACCGACTCAGCTACCATGGCACTCCTCCCCCGTGAATGCAAGAGCATGCATTTTAACATGTCTGCTCTATCCATTGTATCACCTCGGCACCCCTTGGAATGCGAGAGCTACTTTACATATTTCTTTAATATATATTTCCGAAACTCACATCGGGGGCTGGGATGTGTGTAATAAAACGACTTTCTAAGCATTGTATCAGTTAGTCTCTCGTTAAGTGTCGTTGGAGCAAGACCAACAATGGACGGGTCTGCTGTACACGTGTAAGTGTGTAGATGAATTTTGCGTACTGACTGACGTCGTGGGCGTACAGCATTTGTACAACGTATTTCTCGGGAGTAGGTGTCGCGCACAGGCAGGCTGTTGCAAAACTAATAATCATACTACTTTACATATAATTTTTACTTTTTCCATGTATATGTATATATATTTACATCGCTCTCACACCAGGGGAGTGATGGTAAAACCATTTACACGTATATTTTTTCTCTCTCTCGACGATATGGGGGGCTAAAATGGAATATTATTATTATTTAAAAAACTTCGAGTTCATTTTTTAAATACTTCCATTTGGGATATGACTTAGCTACCGCAGCACCTCTCCCCTGTGAATGCAAGAGCATGAATTTTAACATGTCTGCTCTATCCATTGCATCACCTCTGCACCCCCTTGGAATGCGAGAGCACGAAGTTTTAACATACGCTCTATCCATTGCATCACCACGGCATCCCTTGAATTCTAGTGCACAAAGCCTCAGGCTATGTAGGCTCCTCTGCTGCGAGCCGGTAGCGTGGAGCTATGTCATGGCGGCGTGATGGGCGTCTCTGTTGGGCATTGCTGTAAGGTGTCGTTTGTCCGAGGCTGTGTCATGAAGGCATGGCGGGCGTCTCTTTGGGACACACCTGCCCTCCCCTGTGAATGCAAGAGCGTGAAATTTTAACAAGTGCTCTCTATCCACTATGCTACTGCGACCCCCATCGAAATTAAATGCTATGGTGTGACATTTAACATGTCATCTATCCATTGCAATGGAGTGCAAGAGCATTACATTTTTACATGCTCTATATCCACTACGCTACNGAGCCGGTAGCGTGGAGCTATGTCATGGCGGCGTGATGGGCGTCTCTGTTGGGCATTGCTGTAAGGTGTCGTTTGTACGAGGCTGTGTCATGAAGGCATGGCGGGAGTCTCTTTGGGACACACCTGCCCTCCCCTGTGAATGCAAGAGCGTGAAGTTTTAACAAGTGCTCTCTATCCACTATGCTTCTGCGACCCCCATCGAAATTAAATGCTATGGTGTGACACNTATCCACTATGCTTCTGCGACCCCCATCGAAATTAAATGCTATGGTGTGACATTTAACATGTCATCTATCCATTGCAATGGAGTGCAAGAGCATTACATTTTTACATGCTCTATATCCACTACGCTACCGCGGCTCCATTCGAAATGTCATCTCGCAGAGTTCCCGCGGCCCGAGGCTATGTCATGGCAGGCGTATGGAGGCGTGGCAGGCGTCTCTCTTGGGAAATGGCTGCCCCTCCCCTGTGAATGCAGGAGCATGAAGTTTTAACATGCCCTCTATCTGTTGCATTACCATGGCCCCCCTGGAATGTGAGTGCATGAAGTTTAACACTGGGTGTTGTCTTAGGGAACTACAACCAACATGGCCGCCAACTGGGCGTTGTCTTAGGGAGCCATGAACGAACATGGTCGCCAAGAAATGTTCGAGGAAATTTTTTTAAAACTTTTGAAATGTTAAAAAATTTAACTTTTGAAATATTTAATGCATTTTTTAACTTTTGAAATTTTGAGAACTTTTTAAGGCGTTACTTTGAAATAATAATTTTTTAAAAGTTAATTTTTGAAAAATTTAATACATTTTTGGAAAAATTGGAACATTTTTGTAATGTGGACAAATTTTGACAAATTTTGGCACTGACTACCAAGATGGCCACCGTCGAAACGGAATGAAAACGCATGAATTTTCGCATTTTCATAACAAGCTTCTGGCTCCCGGGCTCCCTGTCATGACGCTGTGTTCGAACATACATTACGTAACTACCAGCGTATGGTAAGAGTGCAAAGTCGTATTATGGACATTTATGATTGTTAGCTAACCATATGTTCATTAACTTTAAACGAAATATTTGACTCTACCGTGATATTTATAGTTTTAACGGTAACGAAACTAATAAGTTGAACGTACTTGTAAAATAGTTGTGTATGTATCTATAAATGTGTTTAAATGATGCTGGGACAGTTAGATAATTCGACTCAACAAGTTATGTTTAAATGTTTCGTTTGGTTAAAGGGAATAAATGCACTGTTTGGAGAAACAGCAGATTGATCGAGATAACAAAATATTGTTCAGTGTAAAATGGTTTTCAAGCAAATTTATTAGAACCTGCAGCTGAACCTTTTTCTTGGCGTATGGCTGTATAGATTCATAAGGTGTGGCTTTTTTTTTAAGAGATAAAGATTATATTTCTTTTATCTTTATATGTGTATAAATTTTTGTTGCAACGTGTTTTCTGCCAGAACAGTTTATTGTGTGCTGTAGTGATCAGTTTATGCCACACAATATTTGGATTACATACGNGCGTGTTTTCTGCCAGAACAGTTTATTGTGTGCTGTAGTGATCAGTTTATGCCACACAATATTTGGATTACATACGATACATATTTGTTATTCCGCATGATGGCACTTATGGCAATCACGTAATTAATATATACCCAGCGTTAATAATATGTGATTCCGGCAGTAACTCTTGAAATCAAATTAAAATACGCACACACCTACATATCTGTGAGTATAAAGTGTTGTTTAATAACACAATGAACTTGCAGGAAAAAAAGTTATGATTCTGAATTTTGTCATAAATATTATATTAAATTACAATGATTTTGTTTATATATCTAGTATATTCATAAAAAATTTTGTTCAAGTACGTACGTTTTTTTTTTCTGTTTTTTTTTTTTGGCATCAAGTAAAATTTACTGAACAGATTTTTCAAAATAGCTGTGAATGTGGTATATCTTAAATCGATAATTAGGTATATATTACCCTATATCAAAAGGAAGATGAGATCTAAAAAATTAATTTTTATATGAAGTTTTGCTTCCCAGCACGAATTTTTATACACATGTGTTTATTGTATTAGCTTATTGTTACATTGCTGTTTTGTAATGTTGGTCGATAAAAGCATAGTGGAAATAATCATGCGATGACAGAAATGAGCTCAGTAGTGTGAGTTAGACCACGATGATTTTTGTTAATACCAAGTTGCTGTACATAATTTGACGTGGTAATCACTGTAATTCCGACGAACAAAGCCACGGTTTATTTATTTATTCATTTTATTAATTTGTTTTTATTTATTTTCATTAAACAATATATTTATTTATTTAAGTTAATTAATTTTATTTTTAATTTTTATTTTTATTCATTTATTAGTTTTTGTTATGACGGACACCACAATACAAATACATGTCGGGCTTGCTTGTGGGTAAAAGCTGTGTTTAATTTCAATCTACCAGATTCTTTGACAAATCCAAATTCCGACTGCGTAAAGTCGCGGGCAAAAAATGTATTTTCTATCTTCCAAATACCAATGTCTACACATACCTGATTTTCGCGAAGAGTTCCAAGCAGCCTTGGTTTAGATGAGCTACGTGTACACCGAAGTTTTCCTTTGGTTACTGACCACGTGTCTTCCAGAGAATATTTTGCTGAATGTGACTTATCCAATCTGGATTTGGTTACTCTGTTTCTAAACATCTATGGTTCGCGGGTAGGCACCCAAAATAAAACCATCCGGTGGGGAACGTTGTTCGGAACTAAAATGTTTTGAAATACATATGGCAGAATTTATTTTCGCAAAAATACTATGTCAACGACATAGTCATTTTCGATGCGAAGTAGTGTACCAAAACTTAGTTTTATTTCATTCTACACCACACTAATCCAATGGAAACTTTTAATTCCGAGCGTGCGAATGGATGGTTAACTACTGCCAATAAAATAACCGTTTTTCCCATTGTTCCGACTTGTAGGTTGTAGCCTTGAAACGTAAAGAGAGTTTTGTCAGTTTTCATTAGGGCCTCAAAAGTAGTTAAATTTCCTTGGCTGAAACTTCCGCGAATACGTGGATGTACCTATTAGGATTGTATATTGGTTTCTAGCCCTTCCCTGGTCAAAACTATTTAAGTAGATTTTGCATCATTTAATTGCTTGATCTTTATAATTGTGCTATTTTTTTTCGCATACTGATACATTATAGCGTACGTTTTTACTGTGTTTAATGTTTCATTGTATACATTTTTATTTAAAATGTACGCAGTGCTCTTTCATATCTGCTGTAAACTATAAAACGGAAAACTATATATAATTTGACAGTATTTTTGAATTGTAAAATCAATGTTGAGTATTAATTCTAATCCATGATGGAACACTTGACAGTTAGCATAGTTACAGTAATTNTCTATCTTCCAAATACCAATGTCTACACATACCTGATTTTCGCGAAGAGTTCCAAGCAGCCTTGGTTTAGATGAGCTACGTGTACACCGAAGTTTTCCTTTGGTTACTGACCACGTGTCTTCCAGAGAATATTTTGCTGAATGTGACTTATCCAATCTGGATTTGGTTACTCTGTTTCTAAACATCTATGGTTCGCGGGTAGGCACCCAAAATAAAACCACCCGGTGGGGAACGTTGTTCGGAACTAAAATGTTTTGAAATACATATGGCAGAATTTATTTTCGCAAAAATACAATGTCAACGACATAGTCATTTTCGATGCGAAGTAGTGTACCAAAACTTAGTTTTATTTCATTCTACACTACACTAATCCAATGGAAACTTTTAATTCCGAGCGTGCGAATGGATGGTTAACTACTGCCAATAAAATAACCGTTTTCCCATTGTTCCGACTTGTAGGTTGTAGCCTTGAAACGTAAAGAGAGTTTTGTCAGTTTTCATTATGGCCTCAAAAGTAGTTAAATTTCCTTGGCTGAAACTTCCGCGAATACGTGGATGTACCTATTAGGATTGTATATTGGTTTCTAGCCCTTCCCTGGTCAAAACTATTTAAGTAGATTTTGCATCATTTAATTGCTTGATCTTTATAATTGTGCTATTTTTTTGCATACTGATACATTATAGCGTCCGTTTTTACTGTGTTTAATGTTTCATTGTATACATTTTTATTTAAAATGTACGCAGTGCTCTTTCATATCTGCTGTAAACTATAAAACGGAGAACTATATATAATTTGACAGTATTTTTTAATTGTAAAATCAATGTTGAGTATTAATTCTAATCCATGATGGAACACTTGACAGTTAGCATAGTTACAGTAATTNTAATTGTAAAATCAATGTTGAGTATTAATTCTAATCCATGATGGAACACTTGACAGTTAGCATAGTTACAGTAATTATGTGTTGTTTCTTTGTAACTTGATGTGCTGTCATTTAAATGACAAATTGTAATAGATCTTGTAGTTTGTATTGTTACAGCTCTCTATCATTAGCGAGTGTCATGATTAAAACACAGATGTTTATTTCAAATGAAATAAAACAACTAAATTAAATTTGGTAACTAACTTACAATACTAAGTAAATGATAAATGAACTGATGAAAATTTGAGTAAACCATCGCCAACTTTGCATAAACGTTTTGCAAAATGTTTAAACACTTAAATGCGATTCACGCATTCTGCTAATGTGTACACGTAAAGTATGTGATCGGGGATTATATAATATGCGTGTATGCATATGTATATATTGTCCCATATGCACACTTTTTTTCATGGCATAGAAAGTTTTCCAGATTATTTCATTATGTCTACCGTTTGAAGGCAGTGGGGTCGTGGTCCGCCTGTTGCGAACCTCAGGATAATCTTGCAATCTGGGTGGCAAGAGAGCGTTTGCCGACCGCTAGCGTAGTTTTTAATGCAATTTTTTTTTTACACAATTGGAGCTTTTGGCGGCCGGCACTTCGGACGGCCCCCATCGCAAATTGACTGATAGCGACAGACCCTAAGGTCTTCGCGGCCAGGAAAAACTGGGAAACCCTTATGTGATAGAAGTGCTATAAAGTAAAGGACGAACAACCATTTGTGTGAAAGGGACATATACTCACGATTGCAGTTACGTTATTCATTGGACCTCTTTTTCATTTCACTCATCTGGTTATCCATTTTACTGTGTTTTTTTTTAAATGTTATTTTAATCTAGCTTGTATATAGTATATTTTACTGTTACAATAAAGCTTTTTTATTTTAAGGCTCACTTTAATTCTTTCTTTAAGCTTGCCTTTATAACAAATCCTCTTTTTCGCTACCAATTTAAATAGAACTACTAGAGCATTCATTGCCTCCCGTAGAATCGAGTACATTACACATTTTAAGATAGTTGAAAAGTTCGATTAAATCAATATGGCAGTAATCCTTAATCCCTTTTCTTTATTAACAAACGGAATGGCATTTTCAGTTTGTCACAGCAGATTAGACTACCTATTTTCTCGTTGTTTAAAACTAAACATTTTTTAAGACGAGTTGAATAGGCGCTGAGAATGCAGGCCTTATCCTTGCCCCCCCCCTTTTTTTTTTTACTCAAACTCATTTGAAATTGTAATAAATTTGCAATATTGAAAAAAAAGTATTTATTGCTCTTTTAGAATTGGCAACNAATCCTTAATCCCTTTTCTTTATTAACAAACGGAATGGCATTTTCAGTTTGTCACAGCAGATTAGACTACCTATTTCTCGTTGTTTAAAACTAAACATTTTTTAAGACGAGTTGAATAGGCTCTGGGAATGCATGCCTTATCCTTGCCCCCCCCCCTTTTTTTTTCAAACTCATTTGAAATTGTAATAAATTTGCAATATTGAAAAAAAAGTATTTATTGCTCTTTTAGAATTGGCAACNTACGTGCAGCTTGCCAAGGGAAGCTTGCATCAAGTGTAACTAATCAAGCTTGCTGCAAGTTTGACCTTGGAGACCAGTTAGCTTTATTCAAGCTTGTTTTAAGTTTGTTGGCTTGCACAACAATCAATCTTAAATAAAGCTTACAGACGTGTCATGGCAAGCTTCAAGCTGATAACGCTATCGGGGTTTCATTAATAGTGCAGCCACTTCGTGATAGTAGTTTTCCCTAGAAATTTTTAACAACAGTGGAGGATAAAGTGAGAAAAAAAGAATAACTACACTTCTAAAGAGCCGAATTAGAAAAATATTGATTCGAAAATTGCAAAAATAATGCCGAAATAATCACGAAAAATATAATATTTGACTACAAATTGTATACACATAAAAATTTTAAAAGTCACTTGAATCATTAATGAAAATATTTTCTATTCATTGGCTACTACGAAATTTTCGTGATTTAAATATTAGGTATACCACACTGTAAAAAGTTGCTTGTGCTTTTACAAGAAAAATCCTTGGAAACTCAGTTTCCAAGAAAATCTTTTGTAAAACTACAAATGTTTTCTTGGAAAATCTACAAAACTTATAATATTATAAATGATAGGCTTGCATTTCAACTCACATTTCTGAGAAGTGGAGATAAAATTATATTTTTTGTTCTAGAAAACCATGTCATTAATTTATAAGAGGGTTAAATTAATTCTAAATATAGTTCACGAAAAAAAAAATAAAGAAAAAGTTGCACTTTGCCGACACGGGGAGTCAACCCCATATCCCTTGCAGTACTAGCTCATACCATTAATAACACGACCAACATGACGAGGTATGAATTGTTTTGGTATTTAATATAATGAAATACTGAATAAGCAACATAATTGCACATCTTGGGAAGGACTTAGTATGTTTCATAATGCCATTAAATTTCTGCAGGTGGACTGCACATTTGCAAAGTTGCAGTTTTATAATAGCAGAATACATTGTTTTAAGAATGTGTGTCGGGACAACAGTTATAAGCATTAAATACTTACAAAATATAAGCACAGGTATATGGTTAAGAAAAAAGCATTAATTTCAGTTTATGAGTTCTGTGTTGATATGAAACATTTACATTTTATGTGTATTAGCGGTACGTGTATTCATAAATATCTTCATTGTTTTTTTTTAATTATTTGAGTTGTTTTACGTGTTTTAAATTATTTAAACTTGCATTACGTTTCTTTTTTTACGCAACTACGCTATACATAATCCCTAGTTTTCCCACAAACAGCTATATACGGTTTTGTTGTTGACTGTACGCCATTTTTTCTGAGCTTGTGTGTACAGGTTAGGATAATACTTTTCTTGAAGTATATTATAAACATAGATCTTGTAATTTAAAAAACTAGTCATTTTATAAGAGAATTTTTGTACTTTTATAAACATTTGTAAAATCACAAACTATTTCAGCAAAAATTGCACTTTGTTTTCAGTGCGTTATTTTAGAATGATTATGGCGATTCTCGGATAATAGATCATGAAGATTGTTGTGGCATCACAGTGCGCACCGGTAATGTTTGTTTACATTAATCAACCGCCATCGTGGATTTCCATGACCTCGACCTTTACCCGGGATGAACTTGAGATGACTTTAAAATCGAAAAATGGCGAATAATTACAAAAATTTAAAAATAAGTAAAAAAAACTTTTATTATTGACAAGACCATTGTCTTGAATTTACGTGACCTTGACCACAGGTAGCCTTAAACCCGAAAAATAGAGAAAAACCTAAAAAAATATTAAAAATTCGGAAAAAATAAAACATTCAAATATTTTGAAAGTATAAAAGATTTGGTAAAAAATAAATGTTAAAAAAACAATTAAAAACCAATAATTTCAACAAATTTTGGGAAATGTTTTAATAATTGCTTTATTCTTCAAATACTTACACGTAGTTCAAAGATACGATTCTCCTAAAGATGGAGCACACTCGCTCACAGTATTGCAAACTAGCAGGCGACTGAACACCACCATTATATTTCATCGGCTATTATTTAGACCCCCCCCCTCCCC
>NQII01009656.1:5328-43114 GCA_002778355.1 Clitarchus hookeri | reverse complement strand
GTTTCATTCAAAAAGTGTGAATAAACTATAATTGTCTTTTTGTAAGCAATACAAAATAAATTAAACCCAAATATGAAAAATTTAACAATTACTATACTTACATATGTAAATTTAGGAGAAACCACTGAAAAGAATTGGTGATAAATTGGAAACATCCCTGTTTGTAATTCTAGCAAATAACTATTATATACGACAGGGGAAAATAAAAACCTTCCAAGAATTCCAACTTACTAACTGAACAAGAAACTCTGTCTTCATTCGCCGGGAGCTCTCATGTTCTGTATCACTCCTTTGAGACAAGAGGGAATCTATTTCATCTATGAAGACCACTGATGGTTGGTGACACCTGCAATTAAATATAACTGAAATACCCAATACAAACAAATTTCAGGGGAAGAAAAAGAAATTTATATATATGCATGCTTAAAGTACTAATAACTTTTTCACAAGTGGCATAATGCCACACACTTGCATTTGGCCCACAACAAACACATACTAGCCATACAAACATTTCAAATTAATACGTAGGCCGTAATGCTGTTCACCTTTTCTATTTTACTCATTCTTCTCTTCAAAAAATTAAACAAATAATGTTTTCCTCTTCTAACAACAAATAATAAGTATCACTCATTTTCAAACATCTTGGAGCAATTAGATCAAATATTCATATAACTTATCAATTATTAAGTATACTATTAAAACTTTTTTTTACTACACACGCACATCCTTGGCTGTGGTTGTATGATATCTGTTAAAGTGAAACGTTCAACAATACTTCAGCTATATTTCTCTTGTTACCTACTCTCTGATTGGCTGTCATCTGGCCATGCCACATCTCTAATTCAACCAGCAATGGCGACACAAGAGCCAACCAAGATAATTTTCTTTCGTTCATGTGTTTTACAACATTCAATGCATGCTACCCTCTAAGGACATAAATAAACAGTAACAAATAAATTTTGAATACTGAATATCTTCTGAAAACAGATGAAATCTAACTTACACATGATCTCTATGTCAATAAACTAATAAAATAACCAAATATTATACAGTAGAGCACCTCTCAACCGGAATCGTCGGAGGAAGGGCTTTCCCGGTTGAGGGAAATGAGGATGGGATGGTGTGAAAAATAACACATTTTTAGTCTGAACTCGTGTATATGTGGCACATAATTTTAACTTAAGAAATCAATGAGTGTAAATTATTAGTTTTATCCTTAAAGTTACACAAAACCATTAAAAAAAACACTATGTACTGTTTATGAAATGCGAGTCATAAAACTCCCAGCGCTGCGTTAATGACCTTCATTTTCAACCTTCTAGCAGGGTTCTTATCTCTTCGCGCCAATGACTGCCTGAGTAAGCGAGATCTGGATATCATGTTACTGTTAGTGTTGATGTGCATATGATAAAACTTCCCGAAGTATAGTATTTCGGCATGTATAGAAGAAACATTTTTACAAAAAAAAAAATGACAAAAAGTGGGGAGCGGGTTATTTACAAGATATTGGCATAAAAAATTTTTTTCCCCCCTAAACCATTTTCAGAAATTTGTCAACAAACAATACGCTCTAATGTTTTAACTTAGTTTCTAAGGATGTCAAAAAAATAATAAGAAATGAATAGCTCATCACGTGTGTTTAAACGTGTATGGGTCGCAGCATACTTTAGTCTGCCTGTCATCGACTGTTCTGGTGGCGCACTTCTTTTTTCTTTCACCCTCTCGCTTGGCGTCCTTCCTTTCCACCACCACCCCCATCACTTGGCAACAACAGCCATCCAGCATCAAGCAAGCTTGCTCGGAACCTTTCTTTTCTTTCTCCCTCCTTCCACCTCTTTTTTGTGTGTCTCTCTCTCTCTCTCTCTCTCTCTCTGGTTGGATGAGTCAGCCAGCAGCAGCTGTGTGTGTGTGTGTGTGACGCTACACGCGCACATGCACCATACCATTGCCTGCCTGGGAACAGCCGGCCGAGCTGGCAGGCTACGCACGGTGCACGTGTTCTGCAATTTAAACGCAGTGTTGAGGCATTTTGACATAAATACAAAAGTTTTATTTATGCGGAATACTGCGCTGTTGCTACTTTTCAGCAGGTGGCGTGGCAACGATAACATTCAATGACAAATTTATTAGCTTGACGTTGCCATAGTTTGCTGTTGCCGCACTAGCACGATGAGGCCCGGCAATATTTACGGGAATACAAAAATTCAGTGCGGCCTATACTTGAAATATTAATTATCCCTAATTTTTCATCAAAAACTTCTCGTGCGGTCTATACACACCAAAATACGGTACATGTACACTAACTCGTTAGAACACTATATTCTGAAAGTCACACCACTAAAACCAATGGCATGTGTCGCACATTGCCATTAGTCACTGTCACTTGTGTCATTATACAGCATAGCTGTAGCTGTGCCACTTGGGCCGATTGTCTCTTCATCATGCTGGTCAGGTGTGAGCAACGAAAGACCTCTTGCGAGCGCGGGAAAGTTATGGCACAACTTTGCGACGTTTAAATTTTTTTTTNTCATCTTTCTATATCAACCCGTTTTTGAGGGACCATAAAATATTAAGGCGGAAAAAGCACAAAATTATAGAGAAATCTGAAGAAAAAAATTTGTTGCCCTTTTTGGTCACTGCAAATTGCGTTTCTCTTGATGAATGCTATATGGACCGGGCCATAGCTCATTTCTAGAAATAGGTACTAAGCCCCTAGGCCACCAGCACTAGCAAATACCTATTAATTCTGTCCACCCTCCGACAGCCAAAAGTTTCTGCATGTGATACGACTACCCTCAGTGTTTTTCCTGCCATTTTGATCTTGCTCACTTGCCTTCTCACTTTGTTTGTATTATTACAACTTGAATTTCTCTTGGGTTTTGATTACAGTTTGTTTAAGACTTATTATGTTTTTTTTTTTGACATGCTATCAGTGGTGTGGAAGCCTAAAAATTGACTCACAAATACAACTCTGGACTGTGAAACCATGGCAAGTCCTCCTCTTGTAGCCTCCACCTTTCCGCCAGTCCATTAAACATGCCAAGAGCCAGATACAGTACATTCTCGTTTCCTCACTTCCAGCCTTCTCCCCCCCACCCTTTTTCCATCGTTCACCCTTTTAGTAGGTTCATTCCTTGGGGTTCATCACACATAACAGACAGACATGACATTCAGTGTGTTTATACCATCAGTTGAAACCAGAGTTTTGATAACCAGGGTTTAAGAAAGTAGTGTTTGTGTATGGTACAAATGCTGCGAAAGTGCAGTTTTACCATATTTTGAATCCAAGGTTTTTAATTGTGTTGCATGTTAGGTTTCATCTGCGGTATAAACAACAAAGCTTCGGTTTCATTTGTAAATGTGGCATAAAAAATATGAAGCATACATGTTGGTTTTTGTAATTTTTTGGTGCTAAGGGAGGTTGCAAATACTCTTCTGTGGTACCATTTTATTCTGAAGATGTCTGTTTATTAAGGGCCGTATGTACCCCTCCCCAAAATTTGGAAAACATGTATGTTTCCTCAATCATTTTTTACATAAAGTATGGAAGATTCAGCATTAAAATTTTTTACCTTACGAGAAGAAAAATGGTTTGTTATAGTTATAAATTGGAATTTTACATGTCGCAATGCGGAGTATAAAAAAATTTGTTAAAAACAAGGAATTTGGTGCTTTATTTCTTGTTTCCTTAACAGAAAGCTTTATTTCTTACATCAGTAGGACTGTAGTACAAATTCTAGTGAACAAAATGGGACCATAAAAGTTTATGATCACAGCATTGAATTTCAGTGTAATCATTAGTCAAAACTGAGTATTTTTGGGTGTCCATTGTCTGCTTCGTGCTGCAAGCGACGGTTGAAATGCAGCGAGGCCTAGCAGAGAGGGGATGACTGGCGTGTGGACGGACTCCTGAAGGCGCCGGAGAAGAAGTTGTTGGACGAATTTCTAACCAACTGAGACAATAACCACCCCCAAAAACCCTCGTTGATGTGTGTTCTTCCTACGCAAGGCTGGTTCCTTGGGATTGCGGATGTCATCCAGAGCGCCAGTACAAGTAGTGGAATAATAACCCAGTTCGTAGGGTTTTTAAAGGGTTGTTCCAGGATTTGTTAATTTCTTTATCTTTATATTCGACATAGTTGTGATTGTGGTAAAACGTGACATGGTAAAAAGTTACAAAGGTGAATGTAAAAGTACAGATACAACAGATGGAAGAGAAAAGGGACAAGAGAATAGGCAAGTCAAGCCACTTATGGTTAAGTGCTCAACGAAAGAAAAGAAAAGCAATGTAATATGACAACAAAAATTTGCTACAAAGAAAATGTTATGAAAATACTTAGCATTTTCAGAAAACGATTTCACTAAATCATAAAATGCCACAAGTTGCAAAACGAAATTTTTTAAATATTAAAATGGTTGGGTGATGGTTGGTAACAAGTTCGTAAACATAATGTTGTGTAAATTTTGGGAACACAACGGCTGTAAATGGTACATATTTTTATGTTGGACCAACATTGTGTAACAAAACTTATGCCAATGATAGATATAAACACATAACTTAATTAATAAAATAATATAGTATGTTTGCTTAAACTAAATAATTTTTTAACACGCATAAAGTGGGGGTATGACTTCTCTTCTCTTGACTTAATTATTGCAAATACGTAAGCGTGTGATTTGACACCGAAAGCGGATAAGTTTCTTTTTATTTTTGTGTTTTGTTATTTACAGTGCTCTGGAATGTCTGCATGCCACAGAGAGCAGTATGGTGGTTTACATTGTAGTACCAAAGAACATGCAGAGAATATGTCTGTCACTACAGTGATAATTACAAACAAAGTTAATCTCAATCACGATTATGTAAAATCACTCGAAGGAGATTCTATTGTGGACATATTGTATTTGTTGAGGAAGATGACCGAATTTGAAAACCACAATTCTGCTTTTGGGTGTTCATTGTATAACTAAAAATTAGTAAATGAAATCCGTCATGGATTTCGATCTGTTATACTTTTTGAATGCAAGGAGATCGTATTGTGGACATATCGTATTTGTTGAGGACAATGACCGAACTTGAAAACCACAATCCTGCTTTTGGGTGTACATTGTATAACTTAAAATTCATAAATGAAATCCGTTATGGATTTTGATTTGTTATACTTTTCGAATGCAACATGTGCAACGAAAATTTTTCAATGCAGCCTCAAAATCCTAATACTTCATCAACGCACATGGACATAAATGCAAGAGTTGTTGCTGGAATTATGAGTGCGGGAGGTGGTTTTTCTCATCTGGAAGAAATATGTGCTAGCATAGAGATTCTGTGCATGTCTTCGAAAACATATTCAATAGGACATGATACGATTTGCAATGGTTGGGAAAAGGCTGCCATAAAAGAAATGCACGATGCAGTAAAGGAAGAAGCTGAGCTAGCAGTAAAAAGACGAGATGTGGATGAAAACAGTACATCCCCTTTAAACCGTTATGGTTGGCAACTGTTTGTCAAAACGATCCTACAGAACACAATATAATGCATCCTCTGTTGTAGCAGTAACAGTGCGATTTCACACAAAAAAAAAAAGTTTAATTTATGTCGGTACGGAACAAGCTTTGTTTTGTTTGTGCACAAAGTCCTAAGCATGCTTGCTATGAAAATTGGTCGGAAAGCTCCAGTAGTACGGAAGCAAATATTATATTAGAAGGGTTTCAACACAGTGAAACACAGTACAATGGTAAGTACAGTAATATGTTTGCTGATGGTGACAGCAGCTGTTACAACAAGATATTGAAGGCACGACAATACACAAATCTAACAGTTAAGAAGATTGAGTGCCGGAATCATCTTCTGCGAAATTATCGAGGAACCCATCTCAGAACACCACAGAATTGGTTCTCCATCGCTAAGAAAATTGTTATCTCAAAAAATTTTGAAACTGCGGAGAGCAGTTACCGAAGCTGTGAGACACCGTAAGACAGAAAAAACGCCACTAGAGAAAAAAATAGCTCTCATTCAAGCCGATATTTGCAATGGACCAAGTCACGTCTTTGGTGATAACGGAAAGTGTTCAAATTATGTTTGTTCTGGTCCTAAGGAATGGGAGAAAAATATTGTTCCTGAAATGGAAATGTGTGTATTGTACGAACACATTATGAAATCTGTTCAGTATTTAGCTTATAATTCTCTGAGGTTAATTCATGATATTGATAACAATGTTGTGGAACTGTTGAACTCTATAATAGCAAAAATAGATTGAAGCAAGAGAATCAACTATGCACTAAAGAGATCTTATCAAGTGTGATGCTCTGCTGTGATTGTTTCTTACAGCACCAAAAAACCACATTACGTACTACATAAAACCTTGTGTGAAGTTTTCAGCCTAAACAAGTTTGTTAAGTAATTGGAGTTGTCTCGATTAAA
Source organism: Clitarchus hookeri (assembly GCA_002778355.1). Taxonomy (NCBI): domain Eukaryota; kingdom Metazoa; phylum Arthropoda; class Insecta; order Phasmatodea; family Phasmatidae; genus Clitarchus; species Clitarchus hookeri. The sequence goes on along the minus strand of NQII01009656.1, from coordinate 36,696 downwards.
GAAAACAGGAAAGGCATCTTTAAAATCGAAAGTTAGCTAAACGCTTTCTTATTGCGAAAAGAAACAAATGTGGAAACCCACGGATTTTGGAGATGCAAAATATAGTCCAAACTGTGAAAAACCAGATATGACCCCTGATGTTTTTCAAGTAGAAAAAGAAAATCTAGTTAAGTCATTGGGAAAAACTGATGAGCCCAGAGAAATAGAAACCAAACATGCAAACTAACAGTCAAGATTTTCACCTCAATATATATATATATATCTGGGCGATCTTTGCGTTAAAACAAGGACGGTGCTAAGGGCAGAAAAAGGGGATTTTAGACAATTAATGCTCATAAAACTCTATACCTGAGTCTACGAGTGAGGTGCTGCAAAGTCTTTGTTATTTATCTATATAGGAGCATATTGTCATACTGTAGTAGAATGTTTGGATGGCTTTAATAAGTACTATACATTGCAATGAAAATGAACGTTATTTTAACAAAACTGCCATAAGGTATTTTTATGAAATTTTTTACATATGTTTCATTATAGTTTACTTCTTGCTACTATAATTAATCAATTAACAATAACTCTGTTCCATGAAAAAATTTGTTAAGTATCTGCTTGTATAAAATTGTATGCAACAGTGAATAAGTACTATAATTCACACGGTTATTATTTCTTTGTTATGGTATTCCATATATGTTATTATTGATATGGTATTTCGGTTGTGCTGAGCTACATATACTTATTTGCTCGAGACAGTTGTCCAGTAGACGAAAAACATGGAAGTGTGCACAGACACTGTACCATTGTGGAATACATTAAGATATGATTTTAACAAACACTTTTCGAAAATCAAGAGACCAAAAACTAATGTACATGTTATCGCTTTCATTGTTTAAAAACATTTGTTTGTTGTTATTTATATTTATTACTATTTGGATCCAAAAGAGACATATGTTGTATGTTGAGGATATGGACCATGATATACATATGTGCACGATCATGGATGTTAGTATGTATACACAGTCAAATCACATTATTATGACCACCTGCTAGAACTGCCATCTGAAGCATGTAGCCCATGACGAACGGCTCGTGGCGTGGGATGGTGAAGCAGGTATCTTACGCAACCGACAGACTGGCTGTTCACAGGCACTTCCTGCTGTCATGGTTAAGGGAAGCAATTTAATCGAGTTGCAAAAAGGGATGATCATCTGTGGGTTAAGGGGGGCAGCATTTCGGAAACAGCTACATTTGTGAACTGTTCACGTGCCTCTGTGGTAAAGGTGTATTGTGAGTGGACAAATTGCACCATTGAGAATAACCGTGGTGGAAACTGCGGAGCTCCACGTGCCATTGAAGTCCGAGGTGGACGTCGACTATGACGGTGCGTGAAGGCCAACCGACAGGCTGCAGTGGAACAGCTCATCATCCAAATGAACCAGGGGGCATCCAGACACGTGTATACCACAACAGTTCAGCTAACCCTTCTGCAAATGGGGCTCCAGAGTAGACGGAAGGTGACTGCACCCATGCTAACACAGATCCATCGACGAAAACGACTGGAATTCGCTTGACAGTATGGTGACTGGACCGCTGCTGATTGGCAATGGATAGCCTTCTCCGACAAGTCACGGGTTCCAGCTGCATAGAATGGATGGACGTCAGCGTGTCCAGCAAGAAACGTAGGAGAATTGACACCCAGCTTCCATTGCTGGACGAACACAAGAGTGGGGGCAGTGTTATGATCTGGGGAATGTTCTCGTGGTATTCTCTAGGTCCCATCATCTGTGTGGAAGGCACTTGATCAATTTGGTTATGAATCCATCCTCTGCGATCATGTCCACCCGCACATGATGATTGTCTTTCCTCGGGAGGATGGGATCTTCCAGCACGATAATGCGCTTGCCACCTTGCCACACAGCTAAAAGTGTTTGCATGTGGCTGAAAGAGCATAATCAAGATTTCAAAGTTCTTCCCTGGCCCCCAAACGTATGTGAGACCACCTCGATTGTCCCTTCAACAGCTGTGGGACGCACTGCAGACAGCATGGCTCCAGATACCCACGGAGACCTATCACCACCTGACTATCACTGCCAGTTCATCTAGCTGCTGTCTATGCTGCGAAGGGCAGTTACTCTGGATACTGGCAGGTGGTCATAATAATGTGATTTGACTATGTATAAGTCCTATACAATGTGTAATTACTGTAATTAGTTGTGTAATACTACTGCACGATTATTGATTTGAACTATAATTTTCGGATGTGTGTCCAGGTATGTTTGCATATTAATACTTATAGTATTATAAGTAGTAGATTTCTGTTACAAAGGTTGTTACCACAATGTTGTGTCTGGAATTTTAAAACTTACATAAAGTGTCTGCTCTTATTATGGTGTGGCAAGTGAACTCTTTTAAATAATAATATTCTTATACCTGGCATTGAATGCGATTGTGCAGAAGTTTTTCTTAGCACTTCTTTCTTCTTTGAGTTATAGCTTAAGACAAATGGACTTGTCAGTGAGATGGGTCATATGGTAGCGTTAAAATAGTGTCATAGTCTTTTTTTTGTGGAAGAACACCTCAAGCCGTTTCCGAATTCGCCATCTGGCTAGCCCAACAGAGCCCTCTATGGGGCTTTGAGTGACAACGTTATTCAAACGTCTCTGTGTGTATGTTTTCTCATTCCATAAATACTAGACCCGAACGCGCACAATTCAGGGCTCTGTCGGGCTAGCTAGAAGGTGAATTCGGAAAAGAATGTTGCTTCCAGGCTACAAGGCATGCTTGTACTTGCTGGCGCTCTCTCGTGCTCTCTTCACCCGCCATGTTTGTTTACTTGAAACTTTTTGGTTATATATGCATGTTTGCAGGTGATGTTACGCTTAGACTACTTGCAAAAATTTATTAAGATTACAGTAATTGTTATAATAAAAATGGTTTCATATCTAGCAAACAAAAATGAGAGACAACCAGCTGAAATCAGTGGCAAAAATGGTTTTCCATCATGCATTATGTAATGGCTAGGTTATTTTGTGTGCAATGCATAAATTTTTTCATAGGTTTTGGTTGTGCATTATTTTCTCTATGTTTAGAATTTTATTAGATGAAGTATTTATGTTTATCAAGATGTTACATGTAGGTCCGCTAACCGTTAACAGCACGTGTCAGTGGTCATGAACACCTATAACTAAGCCAAGGGAAAAAATAAGCAAGGATTTATTATATTCAATGAGTAACATCCAAGATACATTGACTAACTGATTTTTACTACTTTCATAAAATGTAAAAGATAATGTGTTGGTTATTACACAAGGAAGGCCTGTAAATATTTGTATTTCGTAACTCGTAGGTATTTGTTCAGCACTACATGAAATTGGTAAATTCATAATTTATGGCGGAATTCAAATGTTAACTTGACAGGCAGATTACAAAAAAAAAAATATTGTACTCTAAAAGTAAATTCTTGGTGGCGACAACAGCCAAGGTCATCTAGTTAAATAGCCAAAATCGTGCCGATTTAGAAGCCCATAGCATTTTAGAAGTATATTATTAATCATGAGTCTTTTAACAAATAGGCCGGGGGCCATGGGATTCAGAAATCACTATTTTATTTTGTTTAATGATTGTTGTGTAAGCCTTGTGGTAAATAAATTATTCATAAAATTTCTTATGAGACACTTATTTTTACGGGTGAAGCGGTTTTACGAGACTACAGTAGGTAAAAATTGGTTTCCAAGACATTTAGTGTAATTTTCTATTAACGTCAGGGAGTGGGGTTGTCTCAATTACAGAGAGAGAGAGAGAGAGAGAGAGAGAGCGCACTTTTGCCAAGTTATGCGAAAGAGCACTTTTTGCAGAAAGTGCTCTTTAACTTGGAACATGGCATAACAAAAGGTACTGCAACGACTCATTAGCTAACTTTACACAGAATTTTTCAGGCAGTATAATTTATAAAATATAAGATCATCTCTAGAGAAACAAAGTTCATTTCATTCTAAGCAAAACATTGGCACCCGTATTTTCCACTACATAGTGTGGCAAACTGGATTAAGTTATACAAGAGAAGACTGACAGTCGGTAAACATAATCCTCCAAGAGGATAATTTTTTAAACTTTTCAACGTTTCCTCTTACATAACACTTGTAAGATGAGAATGGCAAGTTACTGAAGAATGATGAAGCAATCTATTTATTCGTGGTACACAGGCTGGCGTGAGTTCGGCCGCTCACTGTAGAGCTCACAGGCACGTTCCTCCATGGCTGGCGAAAGCACATAGCAGTAGGGGCGGAGTAGAAACACAACGACCTTTCCCCACCCTAGAGGCTGTCACGTATACCTCCCTCTCATGACAAACCATCTTACTCCATCCCCGCTCTAAACCACGCCTCTTGAACGGCGAGAGCACGTGGCAAGTAGGCCTCGGCGCTCCGTAAGTCTTAAAAAAAATTAATATTCAATAGAAATATGCTGAAATTTTTTCGCAAGATGCCACCAAACACTAAATTTTTGCTTCGAAAAAAGTACGTGGTGTTCAATATTACAGTTCTTGTAACTATGATTACAAGAGAGGATGCAAATACACTTCTGTGACATCATTTTACAAGAAGACATCTGACTTTTAAATTAAATTTAATATTCTACGCAAAAAGCATGTTGATTTTATGCCAGAGACAACTGAAAATAGACTTATGATGCTCGGTGAATACTTGCGCCACTCAATGTTTTTAACATTTTGGGAGACAAGGCGAGGCTAAGGCCATGGCTGAATTGGCACATCTATTTTACTAAAAGGTCACGTGACCAGAATTAGTCTATTAAAATGATGACTTATATGGTGTTTTAGTATTTAGTTTTTAGTATGTAACAAAACTTACTGAAATACTAAATTACCAAATCGCAACCATCTTTGAACAAGTGACTATCGATGGTGTCCGAATTGAACGCTACTAAATACTAATATACTAGGGATGGGTTGGTTCGGTTCTTTGGTTCCAATTTATACCGGTTCTCGAGGTTTGACTCAGAACCGGTTTTAGGTTAACAACAAATCTCGGTTCTCGTTTCTACACAGCAATAAATTTACTGCAAAACTCTGTCCTTACAAAAATAACTACCTCCTGTATGGCACTCCCTTTTCCCCAAAAATAAAGGAAAAGAATTCTGAGGTGTGCCCCATACATGAAAAAAAAATTAAGGAGTGGTAGTCATAAACTGTTTGGGGATGGGTGATGCTTAGAGGGAAGTGTAGTGGAACAGTCTCTCATCTCTCACTCTTACATCACTCCTCTCCCTTCTCTGTCTTTATCACTCAGCCCGCCCCAGTAAGCAGCACTGCTAGTGGATCAATACATTTCTCCATGCCTTCATGTTTCCCTGTAAGGCAGAGAATAGACTTGACAAGGGGGCTGGAGAAGAGAAGAAGGGACTTTTTTTTAGAGATGTGGCATTCCAACACAGCAAAAAAAACCAGCAGGTCCCTGCTTAAAAGAAGCAAAAAAAAGGACATGGGTGGCCCTGCCCTGACACTACATAAAAGAAGCAAAAAGAAAAAGGAAGCAGGCAGGTAAAAGAAGCAAAAAGAAAAAGGAAGCAGGCTGCCCACTGGAGTTGTTGACATTCTTTTTTTAATGACCATAGGTTAAAGTCATGCCACAATGTTTTGGCTTTTAGAGCCACTGGGAGTTATTTAGTTATTTTCCAAACATATCACAATCATTAATGTAAAAAAAAAGAATAATTTCTTACATATTTACTAACCTTAAATAAATTGAATACAAGTTTATCTCTATACATTAAATCTTTTCACACTTTGTTATTGTTCTATTCTTCAGTAGGTTAAATAAAACATTTTATGAATTTTACCTGCATTGGTTGAATGAAGTTGCAAGCAAAATGCAAGTATTCAAAATGGAACAGAATACTGGAACCGATATTTAAATTGTAGAATCGGTACCGGAACCGGAACAGATATTTTTTGTTATTCGACTGATCCCTATAATATACTAAATGGTCAAATAAAAAATAAAAAAACTGCCTACGTATAAGACTCTCTGGTATCAATTTTTGTCAGAATATGTTTACCTAATAAAATAAATTTGTATTTAATTACAAAAAAGTGTAATTTTAACACTAAAGATTATTAAACATGGACTTCATGCAAAAAATTTATAATTTTAATGTACAGAGGTTAGAGGTAGGTTAAAATTCCTGAAAATATCTATAGCAACCAACCTGTCATAATGACCTTACTTTTTAGAAACAGTGATGTTCGTTTTAGTAAGGTTCTACTGTATTTTACTGCTTTTATCTATTAACTTTTTATATATTGTATTATTACGTAATTCTAGTATTAGTATATCACTATGGATAGACTCATTTCCATATGAAAACACATTGTGGTTTATCTGTAAAAAAAAAAAAAAAGCTCAATTTCATTTTAAAAATTTAATATTCCGGTGGTGGTGATTTTATTCTTGTAAATGCTGTATAAATTTAATGCATATTTAAANCATTTTAAAAATTTAATATTCCGGTGGTGGTGATTTTATTCTTGTAAATGCTGTATAAATTTAATGCATATTTAAACACATATTCATATAAAATTTGTAGTACAAAGTATTTGAAGAACTACGTATGTATTCAACAGTAAGCATTTTATTTAAAATAAAATAACAAATATATAACTACATTTTAGGTATTGAAATATTTTCTAGTANTCAACAGTAAGCATTTTATTTAAAATAAAATAACAAATATATAACTACATTTTAGGTATTGAAATATTTTCTAGTAGATACTGAAGTTTCTAGACAATGTTTTGGTCAGTATGTTACAAAAAAATTCTGATTAGAAGATGTATTTTAAATTTAACTAATAAATTACAGTATTTTTGCTAATTTAGTTTTATTTTGTGTCTTAACTAAAATTTTGCTTTTATGTAATGTATTAAGGTACAGTTTGGAATTATTAATGTTTTATCACTATTAACCATATAATCTTGCGTCACAGTATAAAACAACTGATGCATTTTTTAAATTTAAGGTTTTCTATATTTATTTACCCTAATTGGCAAGCGTTATCAATATTGATGAGAAAATATTCCCAACTCTCCATAGTGATAGTTTTTGTGTTTCTCACATATCAAAGCGTATTATAATGATGCAATATAATAATTATCGGGATACTTGATTAATTTTCTTTTGTTTTGCGTGGCTTAGTAATATTTTATCGGGATTCAAAATTAAAGCCGTGGTAGTTATGTTTATCGGGTATATGTTTGCCACTTGTTAGTGTCAGCATTAGTAGATAGAAGCTTTCCAACTGCAGTCGACAGATTTGTTCTGGAAGGTTTGATTATCTTTTACTTACGACGCAGTTCGGATGACAACACAGTTCGGTATGGCGTGGAGAGTTCTGGCTCATGCCATGCCCTTATATGGTAATGTTTTGGGCATCCTGGGGTGAGGAGTGGGGGGTAGGTATGGGCAACAAAAAACCTAGGTGCCTACTGCTCGCTAACGGAATAGGACCAGCACTCGATGAAGATGCATCGGGCGTGGCAATTAATGCCCACACCGGCAAGCACCTGCTACCTCAAAATCTTTTAACTTTAATTCCTTTTCGGCTTATACTTAACTCTATTAAATTATTTCCGCCGGTGTGGGAGATCGCTAGGGTGCCAGGAGGGAACTGATGTCCCTCCTGCCTTCGTAATGTATTCTTGCGATGCAAGCTTTCAATGACATGAATAATCAAACTACTGTGGTGCTGCTCTTTGCTTGTTTGTCTGTGAAACGACCGTTCACGACTCTGCATACTTGAAGTTTGTATGTGAACTGTTTCATTGGAATGATAAATAAAAGTACAGAGTAAATAAACCTAAACTTGACTTTATTTTATATTTAAATGGCGCCTTTTTTAAAGTTTCATGTTTCTACCGATTCAGCTAACCGAGCTGTAATTTCCAGCCGTCAATCCACGCGCTGCGACGTTACAGTATTTCAACTTATTTCCCTGAATTATTAGAGGAACACAAATACTTTCCAGGTAAGAAAGCAATTTTCATCAAAAACAATAACACCTTTCAGCAAAAAATAACATGACTTTTTAGTAAAAATAACAATCACTTTAAAAAACCTTTTTCAATAAACTATTTTTTAATACAAATAATACTATTTTTTAATTAAAGTAACACTACTTTTCAATAAAATAACACCATTTTTCAATAAAAAACACTAACTTTAACAGATTTCTATAATTACACCACAGGTTGCTTGTAACAAGAATTTGACATACCTTGCCACTGCAAAAAGTGTTCGCACCATCTTCTCCCCCTCTCCAATCCATTTGGAGGTTAGGGAAGAGGCACTTATGCTGAAGAATGTGGATCGAGACTGTGAAGCAATGCACTTGCCAATGAGCGTCTTTCCTGTCCCTGGTGGGCCAAAAAGAAGTATGCCCTTGGGAGGGCGACGTAGCCCTGTGAATATGTCTGGTCGCAGAAGTGGCCACACAACTGCTTCCTAGCAAGTAAAATGGAGACAATCACAATCAGCTTTACTACAAAAGTAGCATCACTCAAAAATTAGATGGCAAAAGCAGATTACTCAAAAATAAGATAGCCTCAAACACAGGACTTGAAAAAAATAAGGATTTGAAAATAAGATGACTCAAATGCAGGACTCGAAAATAAGACACCACCTACAATTTTACACCGCAAAAATTAATTTCTCTGAAATTTAAGCACACAGTATTTTAGCAGCTATTTTACCTCCAGACATAAACAAAAATATAACTTGTCCGTCCAATAATGCCAAAAAGAAAAATTAATTAAATACATTTTTAGTATGTATAATTCCATTATCTCTAACATAACCTATATGTTAGACTGGAAGTAATACTCTCTTTTTCATGAAGATGGCAAAATTTTGACAGGCAGAACCACCAACTTTGTAGTGACATCATAATACATGATACCATTTGCAGTGAATGTCATCGCTGGTTCGTAACTTTGTGTAAGCATTCATGTTGGCAGCACTCGGCTGAAAGTAGCATGCAATTACTAATTTAAAAAGTAAAATTTTTTTTAATGATAAATAACAACATTGCCTTTTTTAAAATCTTGCAACATTTATGAAATTTGTGTACAAACACAGCAATCCCACATGCTGCTCTCTGTCTCATGTTGTGCACAATGCTACCTGTATGATTTACGATCTTTACACGTAAGCAGGCACCATGCTACTCAATTTATTATTCTTGTAAATATTGTAACCAGTTTGGTGTTTACAGCTTTTAAACTTTGTTTTGATAGTAAAAATTTGTAACCATTTATTATTCTAATTTCTGGTCAGTGCCGTTTTCATGTTTTTCTGATATATGTGCTGAAATTATCGACCATGTGGTGTGTATATTATTGTGATGCTGAAATGAGTTGTAAAGTAAGGAGATTTGTAGATGTGAGATAAATAAATAAATAGCATCCACTTTGCAGATGCCAAAATTTTTAATGTAGCGTGTAGGATGAAAAACTGCGTTAGGAAAATATCTTAGGTTGAGGTACTGTCCTGCAGTTTATAAATGCCCGGCTCATCGGCACAGAATAATTTGCAGCAAATTTACAACACATTTTTAACTTTCTTACCAAATGTAGGTTTCTCAGAAATACAGCCTTTAGAAGTTCCACGTTGACTGAAATGATAGGTACAAACACTCCGAAGGAATACTTAAACTACCACAAACTACAGAAATCAAATCACCACAAAGACATAAGTGAAATAGGCAGAATTTAATTTGAGATAAGTTCAATTCTGACACCATGGGTTTGGATACAAAAACCATCTATGCAAAATTAATTCCAGAAAGAGTGAAAAACTTCAAAGTGACTTTTGGTAACAGTACCAACCTCGTGACTGCATTTCTGGTAATTGAATTTAGTTTATTTATCGTAAAGTTTCCTTTAATTCTTAAAAATAAAATAAATTAAAATAATTTTTTTCCAAAACTAGCGTCTATAGAACTTGTGAATCTAAATGACACGGCTCTGTAGGTAAATGATATTAGCAATCCATTTATTGCCAATGCAAGATAAAAATTTATAAAAAAATGTTTAAATTAATAAAATTAATTTTTATGTTGTCTCTGCAGTTCAAAATTTTAACAAAGTTATCTGAAGTGTAATTCTAGAGTAGCATCTGGATAATATTTCATAGCTGCCGGGCTCAGTCGGCATTCCCCTTAATGCCAAGTTTTCTTCAGAACCTTCCCTATATAGACTTTCGTGTACAAGGTGCATCACATATAGTCGATGTATCATTACACAATGCGGTAGTAAGCTTGAAATTAAACAATTACCCGTATTTGTAGCCCGTACAGACTTTCTTCTTAACACGTAATGTGGCGTGTCTTCACCCACATCGAACATTCTGTATGAAATCTCGCACTCTGTAGCATTATTCTCAAATTCAATTAATCTACCAGGTCAAACCCACAGTGTCGGCATCCTGTCTGGCTATAAAAATTGCCAAAAATCCCTTTAACTTACGTACTCAGACGTAATTTGGAAAATTAGCACCAATCATAAGAGAGCTAGGCTATAAATTAATAGTTATGTCATGTGTTACCATGACAATAAAAACAAACTGCACTTGAGCGTGGCCTCTATTCACAAACCACTTCATTGTTTATGAAAGACTTCTAAATACGAACATAATGATAAACAAAATTTGTGATTAAAAAACGTATTCGCCATCTAAATTACATAAAAAATTTAAATCACTAATGCGGTAGCTGTAGCATACAATAAAAGAGTAAATAATTAAATATTACGTATGACAATCACTGAAAATAAGTCTGTTAATACTATTTGGTAAAAGACCATTATTTATGACGTTACAGTGTGTTTCTTTATGGATTACCCATATTAAAACAGCAATTGTGTGAACTTTGTCCAAGTTATTAAAATCCTATTTATTTGTAATATATTTTATATGTTTGGTGCAGCATTCTTTTCAACCTTACTTGCACTGCATTAAACATATATACTTATACGTGGAATTTACTGAAACAGTTTCAGGTACGTGTGCTAACTTCATACATTCTTTGTTTTATATTTATTACATTGCTTACCTGTGGCATGAATATCAGCTTTATTAGTAGAGTGTAGGCCTCGTCATGTCAGCCTAAACAGTGTTTTATGTTATTCCATATTCATGTATGCACACTGATGCAATGTACAGTATTTTTGAGACTAAATAATTTCTTTTAGTTTATTTCAGATTTTTTTTGTTAGATAAGTGTGCATGCATGTGTCATATCTAGGGACCTCTGATTTGTAGATTTCAAACACACTTAACCCGCATTTGTTGTTTAGCTACACAACGGACTGTTCTGTTATCATGCAATTACTGGATGTGCAAAAGTTGTTTTAACCGTAAAATCTTTATGACTGATTATTTGAAAGTAACGTCTGTTTATTTATCACAACTGTTTAACTTTACCTCAGGTGTTTGTGAAACACAATTGTGTAATGTGCTTATGTTTCTGTGATTTGAAAGTATGCCACAATTCCAACAAAAATATTTAAGCTTAGCCAGAAAATTTTAAATAAATAATTAAAGAACCCTATTAAAAAATAAGTGCCTGTGCAAATAAATATGAGTGGAATAAAAGTTATGGTAGGCCTATTTGTGTGCATGTTCACCACTATCTTTTAAGTTTGTTGCTGCTACATACAAAAAATAAGCAACATGAGTTGCGTGCTTGATATTACTGTATTTTCGTTGTACTGGTTGCTTCTTCGTTTTAATATTTATTCCAATTGAGGCTGTCCATTTAACGAAATAACCTAATACATAAAAATAACAAGAGGTTAGGTAAATATGTAATACACTTCTTTCCCCCACAGTTGTGACACGGTTAAACACAATCGTGGCAAAATATTAATGTGTATTACGTGTAATGTGCTATACTGTGTACAACACAAATATGTTAACAATGTGTAAAATAGTAACAATAAGAACTATCATCAATACAGACATTATTGAAAAGTCATAAAGCTGACCTAAATGTAGTTATGGGGCTTAAATTGAGAATTATTTGAACAGCTTAAAACATCAAACAAAGCATTTGACAGTAAAAATTTAGACGTCACATGGCAGCATTTGTGTTTGCGTGTAGTGGAAGGATACATAATCGCCAACAAAAAGTAGAACTTTAGTAGGGCTTCAGAAAAGTGTGAAGTAACAGTGAATTGAGTATACAATAAAAGATACAGTCAGATACAAAAGCAGCCATGGACATAGTTGGTGCATAAGAAAGTTGGAAATATTTTCAAAAATTCTGCATATTCTTCGAGATTCAAACCCACAAATTTAAACATTAAACAGACACAGCCAAAATACAATTTAATATTCTGCCTATATTCAAGACCTAAGGGGTTTATGCTATATTTATCTTCAATGTCCAGACATTTCCACTGATGGGCGTTGATTCACACCAAACTCTGCCTGTCAGGGTTTATAATCCACAATTATCTCCCCCTTCCACACCTGTGGAANGGGCGTTGATTCACACCAAACTCTGCCTGTCAGGGTTTATAATCCACAATTATCTCCCCCTTCCACACCTGTGGAACATTTCCCAAGTGGTTTAAATTTCTCCAGAATTGTTTTTTACACAAGAACATTAATGACTATTGAACAATTATATTTATTCTCCGGACACGTCGTCTTCCAAATCTTGTTGACCAGGCACGGGAACAAACGAGAGCGAAGTGACATCACTAAGAGAGTGGGGCCAAGCATTGTCAGAGTTGGAGTAAGTCTTCAATCTGAAGTGTGGGAGCATAGTCGTACTGTCGGGTCTGTCTTCATCGGATCTCAACGTCAATGCTGATGGACAAACAGCTACGCCAGACAATCCACGTTTTCGGCAGGCCAGCCAGCCCAGCAGAACAGCATGCAGTTTAACGTCCATGGTAGGGAAGATCGTCTCATAGACATTTTGGTGGTCGCGGGTAAAAACATAATTATTTTGGTACAGAAATCTGTTGGTGCCAAAAATAAGATGACCGGGCATCTAAAAACATTTGTTGGATGAAAATGCCACTTTTCTGGTTTAAAAATACCACTTTTTGCCATTTAAAGACCGCAAAATTTTCCCTTTCCTAACAATAACCATATTTATTTATAACTCAAAATTATGTAGCACTGTCTAGGTGCATAACAATTTCAATCTAAAACTTGGTATAGACTTTAGCACATCTCCAATCTTAAAAGTATTTGTTACTGAAATAAACTATACACTGCCAATATTTCACAAAGGTTCATATTACATTAAAAAATAATCACACATCAGCAAAATCAATTCAACTTGCCTGTATTGTAGTTTTAGCAAACTCTAGGCCAGCTATATCATCCCAGGTTACTGGTGAACCAATGTCCATTATCTCATTTTGTATCAGTTCTACCATTTTTGGGTCAATGTTTTTAAGCCTCTCATCCACTTCTTGCTGTGAGTCTTCATCATTTGATGTCTTTCCAAATTTTCCACCAAAATCACTGAACACAATGAAAAAAAAATTATGAAAATGTTAACACTACAACAAACTATAATCCATTCACGGTATCTTCGATACTTTTGAAAAGAACCTTTGAAAAATCACCCTAGGCGTTACATGTTCAATTGGTTATAAAAAAATATATATGGATAAAGGTTTTGTCTTGCTTTTAGCACTGAAGCACTTTATAAATTGGTTGTTTTAAGTTTTAAGTATATTTTTTCAATAAATTATAATAATTTGTTAAAAGTCCATACGAATTAACAACGGATTTTGAAGGGACATGTTGGTTATAGCTGAAAAGAAATAGTTCGTAGGTTAAATATTAATATGTATAAATTTAATGCCGTAATTGTAAAGTTAATATTGCTAAACTATATATTTACATTTTTACGTAGCACTCATGGGTAAAGATTTCACTGTTATTAATTGAAATTAAATAAATTTCAGTGTCTGTCCAGCGGACTCATACACTCCATCTTGTCCGTTTGGGCACGTTTTTTTCAGAAGTATAACCACGCCATATTGGATATTGGAGACGCTGAATTGTGGTTATAAAACTAACGTAACACATTCTTTCTACTTATAAGATAATTCTAGGTTAAGATGTAATTTTAGTATTAGCGTTGTTATTTCTGCAGTTTATCAAATAAACGTGCAAAATATAGAAAGGCATTTGAATATTTCCGTTACGTTATTCCCTTCGCAAAGAATGCAAAGGAATCGAATTTTGGTCGCCGCCAACTGATAATCGATTATTTTCGAAAGCTTTTTGTGGAGACCAAGAGATGGCAGCACATTAGCGTTGGTTCTTCAGTGCCAAATGTTAGCCGTGACTCGTCTTTCCGCCGCATAGTGTTGTTTTTATGTTGCAGTGAAGAAGCGCGACAGTTCTTGATGGAACAGAGATGTACCTACACCGCAGGTTTCAAAATGAAAGTGATTTTGTTCGCTGAAGAGTTTGGAAATCGAGCCGCGGGCCGTGAATTCGTAGTAAATGAAACGTTAGTGCGGGGCTGGAGGAATTTTTCTCACTTATAAGTCGCACCCCGAGTTTTCAATAAATTTTTTTTTTAATAAAATGTGCCACTTATATGCGATAAAATACGGTACCATTTATCACAGTGAAATCTTTAACCTGAGTGCTACTTCCAAAAGTTTATTATGTAAAATTTAACTTTTTCCTTACAGCAAATATGTAAATAAATCTTAATACAATAAGTAAACTTTAATTAAATTATATAATTAACAGTTCCGATATATACTTCAATCTACCTTTTTGTATGTATTACAACATTTCGCTAAATTGATTAGCATTTTTTAGACATTTAGAGAATTTTATTAAAGTATATGACAGTTGAGATTACATGGCATTGTTTCTCTTCAAAAATAAATTTTGGTAGTTCCCACATGGACACTGTTAATAAAATATTTGACAGTTCCCACAAGGCACTGTTTGTTTACAAAATATTTGAGAGTACCCACATGGCACTGTTTTTGTTTGCAAAACGTTTGACAGGTGTCACATGGCAATGTTTTGTTTACATACTGCGGAAGGATACATAATCGGGTCCCTGAAAGTAGATCTTTAGCAGGGCTTCAGAAAATCTTGAAGTTACCGTGAATATATTATAAACAGAAATTTTGACAAAAAAAATGGTATGCAATATTTTTGCTTACTTACTAACAAACATTACACAGGAAACAAACATTACACAGGAAACCCTCTTATATTTACAAAGTGATTCAAAATAAAAAAATTATACTAAGTACTATAACAAAGAAAATATCTTAAAAGAGTTTAATTACTTACGTGTAGGGACACCCGGATTTCACAAGAAGATTTCACGACTACTTGTATTTAAAAACACTTTAGTTCACATCCACTTTCGTGGTTGAATGATTAACTTGTTACACATATTAGGTGTCTGCTCACACATCACAGACTTTCAGGATTGGAGTTAAGCGATTCTAACTGTCCAGACAATTAAGAATATGTCTTCTCACAAAGACACGCACCCAATAAGCAAAGGAAAATTGCTAGCATACCAGAAGCGTATTGAAATCTAGCCTGTGTTGAATTAATTTAGAGAAAATCAGGTGTCCCTACTTATGTGTTTATAAACCAGGTACAAAACAGTTCAAGCTTACTGTTACTAGGTAGTAAAATTTCTTGACTGAGAATGTCTTAAAAAGGGTTGTACTGTATTTCTTACAGTTTATCAGATATGTTGTGTGCCGAACCATCCTCGGACCTCCTGCCATATCAGCTGCTAATTCCAATGGCCGTGGTGGTTTGCCATGCCAGTAATAGTGAACTCGAGACTGGTGGGCTACATGCTAGCTTCAGTGCAGTGTGTGACAAGGTGCAACTTGGTAAGTTTTGCCACCATTAGTAGCACTGGTTCTGATGCAATCCTGAGAGGTTAAGTACTTACCCCACATCACCCGATACTATGAGAAGAAAGGGAATCTTCCATATCACACTCTAAATAAGGCAGATAGGAGCAGACACTTAAAGGTGGCATATTCAGTTCCTAACAAAATAGTCTTACAGTCTGCCAACTGCTACACCCCTGCTAAAGTCTTATTACACACTGGCTCTGCACTAGGGTTGGTTCGTTGGCACGGGAAATTGGGGGTGGAGGGTTATGTATTTCTATTATACATCTATTCACTCATCAATCACAGTGGTAGTCCAGACTGATGCATAATCTTCTGTTCTACTGTAAGTCACATAGTATGATAACAATACATACTTCAAAAATATTTGCTTAGAAATTTATGCTGTAATGAAATCCCTGAAGAGTTTATCAGGGAAAAAGTAAATGTTATGGAGAATTTAACACAAGGAGTTCTATTAACATTAAAAGTTTGGTTTTATTTAGTTATTTCAGTGAAAATGATGCATACCATCAAACCTATAAGCCAAATCACCACTTTCACAATTTGCCTGGACCCCTCCCACCGCAACTACAGACCTAAGAAGACTTCGATAGTGGTTGGTTTGCCCCTACGGAGGTGTAGATACCACCCGCCTGACTGCCAGTTGCCATTTCACAACCTGGCATGGCTTGGCCGCCACCCACTACACCCCCTTTCGTGTATAGCCAGCTTGCGCAGCTGCCGCAGAATCGGAGTTAGAAGAAGCAGTGTGTCCCTGTGCACATCCCTGACCTTTGGAAGTCCACAGCGTGGATATACATTGATTTGCATACCTGCAAAATGCAAGTTGATCTTCATCCATCACCTGCCTATCTCTCCAACAAGCATCGTAATTTCTCAGCTGCTTGCACCACTAGCCACCATCTATTAGGGAAGAGCAGTATTTAGCACTAGAGAGACAGTTACCCTTGGAGGAGATCAGATTACATGATAAGCCACGAAGGATAGGTGTTCAATCAGTGGTAGCTTCACAATGTACCCTAATACACAGATATTCACAAATACACAATTTCATGAGCGTTAATAACAATGTTCCATTGGTGGTGCTGGCCAAAAATAGTAATGACAGTCTTTTCCCGGAGACTGGTTATGTGATCTAAAATACTGTCAGGTGTAATGATGTGAGGTTGAAGAACTCCCTTTTGTGTGTGAGTGATAGCTGAAATTAAGGTTTCAAACTGTTCTTTCACATCTTGAATATGGTGTCATAAAGTGTTGATATACGATTTTTCAACAAGTTTCGTAACGAGACACATTTTATGGCCTGGCTAATTCTTTTCCTGTTTTGATTCACTAGTATTTTTACTTCTTCTAACCAGTCCACTAGTACTTTTCCGTAATCGGCTGCGTCAATTTATTGTTCTGGCAGGAAGGGCATTTCCTTAAGCAATTTTCCATGTTGGTTTTCATTCCTAGCCGTGTGTGATACTGTTGCAGTTTATTATATGTGCGCTCTACCCCTTGATGACCTCCTATCAGAGAGTCATTGACCTCTCTTAACACACAAAGTTTTTCACGCTCACTCAAATTTTCCTGAATCGCCTGGTTACCTTATCGTCTTCATCAACGTTTCTTCATGTCATCGATTGTGTCCCGTTACGGCATCCCTAACTAGGTCGTAGTACTCACTTTCCGCTCCCTTATCCGTGGCAGCCTCAGTGGCTTCACATACTCTACTCTGGAATTCCTCCTTTAACGGGTGCTCTACCCTTCGCTTTTTTCCTTGTTTACCTATGTGGCCTTAACCATTCTCTACCTCTTTTCCATCTGCCTCGCCTTCATTCATTCATTCATTTGCCTAAGCGCGTCCACATGGGGGATTTGTTATCTGCTCAGTATCGGATGGTGTAGCTGTATTCTTCTAGCTTAAGGCGTCATTTCAACAACTGTGAACTCGGATCTTTTAAGTTAAAAATCCACGTAAGTGATTTGTGGTCGCTTACGACCGTGAAGTGCCGTCCTAACAGATGTGGGCGGAAGTATTTAACCGCCCAAACTATTCCTAGCAATTCCCTTTCTGTCGTAGAGTAGTTATTCTCCGCTTTGTTCAGCATCCTACTGGCATACACAATTGGGCAATTCTACTATATTTTGCAGTGTGAAAGAAAGGCCCCCTAATGCATTTTTACTGGTGTCAGTTGTCAGAACGAACGGTCGTTCAAATTATGGATACTGCAGTATACTGTCTGACATCAGTGTAGCCTTAAGGGTGTTGGATGCACTGTCCTGTTCCTCACCCCAATTAAATTCACTGTTTTCCTTAACTAACAGGTACAGTGGGCTTGCAACCTTGCTGTATCCCACAATGAATTTCCGGTAGTAACCTGTGAGTCCCAGAAACAATTTCAGCTGTCTCTTGGTTTTGGGGAGAGGGAATTCCCTTATCTTAACTATCTTGTTGTGGTCTGGTTTCACCCCTGCTTGCGTGACCATGTGGCCAAGATATGGCCCCTCCTTTCTGAGAAACTCACATTTTTCCGGCCAAAGTTTTAAATTGTGTTCCTTAAGCCCGTCAAATACTTCGGACACAACAGTCAAAAATGGCACCGGGAAGCCATCACTAGGTTACACCCAGGTAAATTCTAAGTTACTGTCGCCACCCTCAACAATCCAACATGCTACTGCAATTCACAGCTGGGTGTTGGAATTGGAGGGCCAGTATGGATAACTATTCCTAGCAAATACACTACACAAGTAGTCTACACAAGTAGACACTGAGTCTACTCATCCCCCTCTGTACTATCCACCACGATTCACCGCTGGGTGCACAGGTTTGGAGGACAGCAAGATGTCTACCTGATCCTGATCTTTCACATGAAGGGAACACTTCTTCAGGTCTGCGTTGCCATTGAGAGATCCCTGTCGCACTTCCAAACCTACCTCTACCTATGCCTTCCTCCAAACAAGTAGGAGAAAGGAAGGGTAAAGTAACCGCAGCACAACAAACCTGAAAGTAGACACATCAAGGACCTCCAGCTCAGGTGGTGTATACCAAACAGAGGGATCTCGCTTAACTTGTGCAGCAGCAACACGTCAAAGAACCCTGGCTCTTCCAGCTACCCACAAAGACACCCGGTCCCCTTATCCATGGGTCAAGCCTGATAAAACCTCACACAGGTGTGCAATTCATAAATACAGCACAGCGAGACCAAACCCAAAGGAAACGCAGGAGCACAATACCCATAAAGTCAGCCATCCCAGAGGGACTGTCTTCCCCGCCTATCAAGATGCCCAGGCCCCAAAACTCTTGGATAGTGCCAGAGGTGCCAAGCATCCAGCAGCCCTCATAACTGTCAACCAAAGCCAGTGATCTGGGATACCCACATCAGATTCAAGCCCAGACAAGGTGCCTGTAGTACGCGCCAAAAGGGAACGGATTCAACACTACCATAAGCCATTTCCGAGCAGTTGTCAAAAGAAGTAAACGAGTGGATCCACAAACAAAAATTAGGGCCCATTAATTGTTAGTCAACTCAATGAATACTTGATAGTAAGTTGAGTATTCTTTGAACTATAAAATATCTGTTTTGTTACAATTTTCTGCAACTAGTTTTCTTACCAAAACTGAAAATGGAAGTTATGATTGTTCGTTATTATTTTGATATACAGAATATGCACACCACAGTAACCTGAAAACCCTAAGTTGAATGCTATAAGCAGCTGTTAACTTCGAGCTGTGTTTGCCCATGGCCAGGTTCCAAAAGAAGCTTGTGAGATATGGCCAAAGGCCTTGTGCTGACAGTGTGTGGTACGAGACTGATGAATACTTAACCGCAAAGAGGGTGCAACACCCTGTGAGATACAGGAGATAGTCACATTAATGTGCCAAAAGCTTGCGCAGTGTTCTTAAAAAAGAAAAAGATTCCTCACTACTCGATTCACAATCACTTTCACCCTCTCCAATTTCCTACATACTGGTCTCCTTGATTCATGCTGCATCAGCAAAGATGGTGAAGGAGGAGGGCAAGAAGTTTCTAGGGGTTACATGACTAACAGTGCTGCCTGGTTCTGGTGAAAAACTCACAGATGTTGCTGACTGATTCAATCTGAAATGCAGTTTCCACTACACGTGTTTTAAGTGCAGACCACCATGAAAACGCAATTAAAAGCTTCCAAGGGTAGCTTCAAAGGTCACCACCATTGGCTACAAAATCGCAAACTTCCAGTGAGGCATGTCACAATGTAAGGTGCTGATACATATCTGGATGCACATCAGATAAATACAAAATATTGAAAAAATAAATACATACACAGTAAAATTGTACTATAGACATCACTTTGTTAAACAAAAAATAATAATAATAATAATTTAAAAAACATGAAAAAATTATTTATTGGCATGTCTATGCAGAGATGCTAGGCAGTAATTTAATCCAGGAATGAGTGTTTGTTAGTGCCAGGATCAGAACTAGTTTAGAATTAATGCAATCCCTTTCCATAATTTTGGCTGATGTTACGTGAAGTCTGTGTGACCATTTGTGTCTTCAGACATACAATAATTATTTTAACTTCTCAATCATACATGTAGTATAAGCTGTAAGTTAATTTATTCCTTGCATTTATATTTACTGAAACTAAGATCTTTTATACAGAATATTTCAAGGCCAGAGTATTTATTACCGTTTGGATATACACTGATTGCCATAAAATTATGTGCATCCGGTATATCTCACACTGTAACCAGGAAAGTTGTTATATGTTATAGGCAGTTCACGGTAAAGTGAGCACTTTTGAGGCCCTACTTACGTTTCCCTTTCAGCCATTTTTAATCCTTTAACAACCTTTTTAAATAAATATTGCCATGTAAGAAATAAACACAGTTTTTAGACTCCACCGCACTCAGAGGTTAACGTCTAAAGCTATACTAAAATATACTTATTGACTGTCACTCCAAATGAGAGGACTTTCAAAAGTGCTCACTTTACCGTGAATAGCCTATAAATAAGCATACTGATGGATGTAACACAAATGATTAGTTTCATGTGATGGTGCATGTACATACAACATAAAGGGTGCTAACACAGCAATTTGTATGTAATATTAAATTAGACCTCAGAACAGCACATCTGATGTGACAAATATGATACTTGTCAGGTATGATAAATGAGAAAAGGGATGTTGATAAAATGCATAATAGCTGTACGAGACAGGGTGAACAAGGCATGAAATTGCTTATTATTTGAATTGTTAAGATTTCACAGTCAGATTGTGTTAGGGACAATAAACATGGCAGAATGGTTCTGGATGATCCCAAGAGACAACCAAGGGTATATTTCTCAAAGTGACAAGTTTGAGAAGTGACAAGCACAACTAGCAACAAATAGGTTAATCAAGCTATTCTGTTTCTAAAAGGTAGACAAGGGGCCTGTTTCATAAAAGTGACAAGTTACCAGTGCAGACATGACCATGTTATAATGATGTATGATTGGATTGTGTCCATAGCCGACCATGAGACTAAATAAAAATAGCGGACACACAAAACTCGGCAAGACACAAAACTAAAAAAAACTTTTACAACACTACAGACAGATAATTAGGAAAAGCTGTTTCCTTAATTAAAATGACAAAATGACAGATGAACAACTTATTATTACAAAAAATGAGGCAGACGATAAAAGTAAACCAAAAGAAAAAAACACAATGACAAAAACAAAAACACCACACAAGTGAACAAAACAGTCAAAAAACATCAGTGGACATGGCTGAACAATAAAAAACTCAAAACACACACAAAAATTGGACAAAAACCACAATTAAATACAAGTCAGGAAAAAGTATTCCTTGTCAGATTATTAAACCAAATAATTCAACACTACGAACAACACAGGAACCACAAAAATAACAGGAGAAAAGAATAGATAAACCAACAGAGAGGACACAGAACGGAAAAATTATAACACAAAAAATAATTGCAAATCTTCACGACGTTTTGGGGCCTTTAATCTGTCATCTTCTTCAGGTGAGACACTACACGAAGAATCTAACGAGAAGACTGAGATGAGGTGGAAAACAGGGAATACATATACGATTCTGACACTCTTCTGAGCGCATCAATAGGAGGGCAGGTAGTTTCTGGTTGGTGGTGCTTGGAAGAGTGCTAGCTGATTGGGCCGAGATGGGGTGTAGGTACTGTTGAGTGGAAATAATGCAATAATAATGTCATAAAGGGAATATGGCTGCAAATAATTAAAAATGAAGTTTTGTTGTCAAAAATGAATAATTACACTTCAGATTAGACCTGTATTTAATTAAACATTACACTGAGTGCTCCTCCTTTCCTAATCCTTTTGACTGTAAACAAAGAGCGTGGGTGTTTGCCAACATTCCTTACATGATGAAGCTCCTGTGGAACCATTTTTTAGATAAAGATACCATATATAATAGATTGTAAGCTGACACCGTATGCCAGCCTAACTTTTAAACCCTCGGAAAAAAAATATGA
This sequence comes from Clitarchus hookeri, assembly GCA_002778355.1. Lineage (NCBI taxonomy): Eukaryota > Metazoa > Arthropoda > Insecta > Phasmatodea > Phasmatidae > Clitarchus > Clitarchus hookeri. Next base: position 14,260 of record NQII01009656.1, on the reverse strand, counting down.
TGCAGAATGTATCAGCCAAGAGAACATGCTGTGATGTCATTGATTGTGCCGTTTTTGTCACCTCTACCCTGGAAGAGGTGAAAAGATGTGACAGATAGTGCCAGACTGCACACTGCATGAAGGTAGGGACAGTAGGACAAAGAACAGTTGCCTCTAAAGGGGGTGGGGGTGTTTGGAGCAAGAGGATCTGAATGCAGATGTTGAATAAGAGGTACAAAAGGGATGAGGAGGGGGGAAGAAAAAGAGACTAAAAAGAGAGTGAGCGTGTGGAAGTGGGCTTGGAGTGGGGTTGGTGTATCTGAAGGGGCGAAGGGACACTACCCAGAAACAGCTGAAAGTATTGCATAACTTGAAAAATGTTACTGAAAAAATGAGAATGGTAGGAAAAAAACCTAAGATGCCTTTTCAGAAAGGAATATTGGTGTCTATATCATTGGTACTTGGGCTCTTTGAAGACATGAAGAAAGTAGGGTTTTCGTACATACTGACAAGATTTAGACAAGATACTCTGGAAAGTTTCCTTAGTCACATATGTGGGCTTGGGCACTTTTATGACCACCTATATAAGCTGCCGAAACCGTCAGTTAAGTGTCATACAACACAGCAAGAGAAAAATAAAACATATCTCACATCTGAATTGGTGCAAAAAGACCTTTGTGAACAATTGAGTTGTAAGACAGACTTTGATGAAGAATGTGCAACTGATGAACTTGAAAGGAGTTCCATAATTCATTGCATGCAAATTTAAAGGAAACTGATCTTTTCAACTCACAAGTGAGGTGTGAGGAATAGGGATTTCAGTATATAGCTGGTTTATTGCCTTTCGAGTGAGAGACGAAGACATACCTTTGGGTTCAATAACTCGTGAAACAGAAAACATTCCCATGTGGATATAAAAGTTATCATTGGGGGGATTGACAGTGCCAACAACAAAATGACTTGATACAGTAAAACAGTTTGAAGTACATTTCAAGGAATTTCATGGAAGTAAGTTGAACAAAAGGCAATACCATAGTCATTTACTTGTTGGCGGGAGGGAAAATGCAGTGCTGTGACACTAACCAAGCAAACTATTATTATTATGGTACAAACTAGTCCCAAACTTTTTTCTTGGTAAACCATGGCTATAAGAGGAGGAGGAAGATATAGTTCATTCACAGTTATTCGCAACTTTTCTAAAGCATTGCTAAAGTTCTACTTCCAGGATATTACTCCTCCTCATGGAAACAAAGCTTAGCGGAGTCTAGAAAAAATTAAGCTTCATCAAAAGGACAATGCACACAGCATTTGTGCCCATTCAGTGTAATATTATTTTGCATCAGAAATATGTTTGTGATATATGAGATATTTAGGGAATAACCAAAAGCGTTATACATGAGGTGATTTTTCAAAAATTTGATTTAAAAGTGTGAAGAAACTGCAAATAGACTATATAAAGGGCAGGCATTATACCAGTGTACATAGGTACACATTTACAATTATGGTGAAAACATAATTTTAACTCTAAAATTTTATACTGAACTCAATTAGAGGTTCATACAGCTTGACTCGATTCAACTCGACTCGAGTTTCATACAGCTTGACTCGATTCAACTCGACTCGAGTTTCATACAGCTTGACTCGACTTTATTAGAGTTTCATACAGCTTGACTCGACTTTATTAGAGTTTCATACAGCTTGACTCAACTCAATGTAACAATTTCAGAATTTAAAGTTTTGTTTATGTTTTAGTTTTGTTTAAACTGTATGTTTATTTATTTGTGGGAAAATAATTATTTAGTTATTTTACAAGCCCTTAACCTCAAGTTTAGCTAGTTGTGTATAATCAGGATATCAAATTTAAATTTACACTTACATTATATTTTGGTTTGTTTACTTTTAACGTTTTGACAGTTCTATTTCTTTTATTTGTTACNTTAAATTTACACTTACATTATATTTTGGTTTGTTTACTTTTAACGTTTTGACAGTTCTATTTCTTTTATTTGTTACGTGCGAACTGAGCTGATATAATTGGCAATGTTAATTTTATTTGTATCATTGTTCTTCTCTTGGCATTTCTAACTGGTTTTACTCCGCAGTTTTGGCCACGGAGAAAGGTATTAATTACAGGATTGATTATATTATGACGTAGAAGGAAGTGACGTCTTTTAGGAATTTCCCATGTAATTACAGTCATAATGCGAACCCCTGTGACTAATTACTCTCTTCTCAGATGCCATGATGAGCGGATAAGCGTAAAATTTTGTCTGTAAGATTCGCATAGAATTTTGATATTACCGCCCATCATAGGCATGGTGTTAAGAGAGGCACCAAGTTGATTTAAATATGCGGAGCATGAGAGAAGAAGCCCGAGCGCATTGTAATTAGTTTTGGAATGTTTTCCAAGAACTTCAGCTGCCATTTCCATCAACATGATAAGTAAGATCTACAGAGGCTGGGTAATGTGTGCANGTGTTTTCCAAGAACTTCAGCTGCCATTTCCATCAACATGATAAGTAAGATCTACAGAGGCTGGGTAATGTGTGCAACTTCATCTTACATTTTTTACTGTAATTTGTTTTGGAAAATTATATTTGGACTTGATGAGAGTAAATTTGGAAGATGTTAAATTTAGTCTGAAATTTTATGAGAGCANTTTGGAAAATTATATTTGGACTTGATGAGAGTAAATTTGGAAGATGTTAAATTTAGTCTGAAATTTTATGAGAGCAGTTAAGTTTCCACGAACAGTACCAGAAGCCAGTAGTGAGATTCTTATGTTCCACTAGCTGAATTGGTGCTACAAACCTTTATTACTAAATAATTACTCTTTTAGATTAATCGGTCAAATGCATTAACTCAAATCATCTTTTTGATAACTAATGCTCAAAGAGGGGATTTAGTATATTAATTACATTTCAAACTAATCATCATTTATTTTGATAGCTATTTTTCATGGTTTTCTGTTGATTTGAAACAAAAAACTGAACTGATGAATTTTCAGATTACTTATGAATGCCTATTTCACGTAAAAATTTTCAATTAATAAAACCACTATTTCTTTACACTTACCTGCTGTGTTACGCTTCACGTATCATCGAAGTAGCTAGAATTCTTTATTCAGTGATTTGCATGTTTTGTCTCAATATTATTTTTTCATACAAATTGTATGAAAATTGTCTTGTGTTCTGCTATGCAAAGAAAAGGGTAAATGTGTTTTGCAGTTTTGTAATGGTCATTGACATCTTTTAATACGTCGCCATTGCCTCAGTGTTGACTTACCTGTGTTTTAAGTTAAATATTCTGGCATTACTGAACCTCAAATTGCTANTGTCGCCATTGCCTCAGTGTTGACTTACCTGTGTTTTAAGTTAAATATTCTGGCATTACTGAATCTCAAATTGCTAATTGAAGCAAATTTTCTCATGCCGCATAAATTGAAGGGATGCTAACTTGCGTGGCATCATTGTCCTCTTTGCTAGATGCCACGCTCATAGAGAAAGTAAGCGGCGTGTTAGGAATTTCATGCAATCATCACTCGTANTGTCCTCTTTGCTAGATGCCACGCTCATAGAGAAAGTAAGCGGCGTGTTAGGAATTTCATGCAATCATCACTCGTATCCCCGACAAACTTCACACGTATTTTGTACTATATTATATGGTTTTCTCTTTATTACAACAAAATACTACTTTATTTTCATTTTCTATGCAAGTAGTCTTCAAACTTTAAAACGCTCTGAAAAAGAAAATAATATGATACAGAAGTTTGAATGGCATGCGTNTGTCCTCTTTGCTAGATGCCACGCTCATAGAGAAAGTAAGCGGCGTGTTAGGAATTTCATGCAATCATCACTCGTACCCCCGACAAACTTCACACGTATTTTATACTATATTATATGGTTTTCTCTTTATTACAACAAAATACTACTTTATTTTCATTTTCTCACATATGCACAAGTGTAAAACCCTCTAAGACTAAACCACTAAAAAATATGGTACCCAAACGTCTGGGCCTAACTACCTTGCAAGCAAACTACCTAACACTTTATCGACTCAAAGCTGTAAACGTCAAACTCGCCCATCACTACCGTTTTAATTTATGTTTCCTAACCAAACTATCTGCGTTTGATTAGTTTATGTAGAACCAATTTGGCAAAGCACATCCATGACTATCACAATGTCAAAGTCAGCTGTAAGCGAGTTGTGATTGGCCACTTTGTAGCCAAGTGTATGGCACAGCTGGGGAACATTGTAGAGGGGAGACGCAAGAGAACTAGAGAGGCAAGAGAGATGGATATGAAATTAATGGTAGACAGGGGGAGGAGAAAAATCACCAGCAAATTGATGGTTTAAAATGTTTATTTAAAATGTAATAGTAAATGCCACAATGAAACTGGACAATACCCATGTAAACCGAATCTACTTATGGGGAACAAGTCACTTGTTCAGGTATTTATTTACACGAAGCACGATGATCCCCAGATGGTACAAGTTCACTTGTCATTCCCAGACATGATACTCCTTACATAACTAATACAAGGTGACAGAGTTGTGGTTCATGTAATCATTTTACACATGATCAATATGAAAACATGTGGAGGTTTTTACAGTGGACTCTCGATCTACCGTTTTTCAAGGGACTGTCAAAAAATTTCCATACATCCAGAATTTCAATAGATGAGGATCAATAAAATACAATTACTAACATTATTAAACTTAATGTTGAGTATAATGAGAGTTGTACATTATATGTGAATAAAGTGTAACTAATAAACCCAGTAAAAATGGGAATGTTTTAAAAAAAAAATATAACATCACAAAATTACATATATATTTGATTGTAATCCGACACAGAATGCAAGTAGTCTTCAAACTTTAAAACGCTCTGAAAAAGAAAATAATATGATACAGAAGTTTGAATGGCATGCGTGCACCACCAAGTGGAGAGGTTATTGACTGGCCGGTGAGTTCACAGCGAGCAAAATGGTGAAGGGGAAGCCCAGAGACGAGGCGAGTGAAACAATTGATCCTTACCCTTCCAAACCGGTTGGCACACTGAGGGAGGGCGCAAGGATGTAACGCTGGCTGCTAGGCAACTAGTTCCTTCCACGCCATTTGAGTAAGGGGAGGAAACGAGCCCTGAATATCACAGAGGATAGACAAAGCTTACGCAATCCAAGCAAAATCTTGACCAATCTACACTTACATGGTGATGACGCCATGCTCACATTGAGTGGCAAATATGTATATGTATTATTTTTAGACAGGTGATTAAAATTTATTTCTTTGCGGTCTTTGATAATTAATCAATCAAAAATATGTCCTCTATTTTTCTCGTACACTTACACCTGTTGCGAGTTATGCTGCGCTTGGGCTTGGTTCTTATGCATTATTTGACGACAAAAGATGTCAAATATGCCATTCCAAGACATCAGTTTATTCAGAAGACGAGTGTCTATTGAAATTAATTAATACACATCCACTGATCTCCCTGCAATAAGCTACTAAAAATGAACTTTACATTTGGTAATACAAGTCACTAGATGTTGAAATAATTTTTGGGGAAAAGGGGAGTGCATATCATTTTATTCGAACGATGCTGCCTATTGAGTTAAATTAATAATTTGTTTAAAAATAATGTTAATTTTATGCCAAATACGATTACACACCAACTTTATGGGGGGGAAAAAAAGACCTTTAAACACAAAAGAAAACATCTGTGCAAAAAAAATAATTCCTTGTTAAAATACGAGGNTGTCCTCTTTGCTAGATGCCACGCTCATAGAGAAAGTAAGCGGCGTGTTAGGAATTTCATGCAATCATCACTCGTACCCCCGACAAACTTCACACGTATTTTATACTATATTATATGGTTTTCTCTTTATTACAACAAAATACTACTTTATTTTCATTTTCTCACATATGCACAAGTGTAAAACCCTCTAAGACTAAACCACTAAAAAATATGGTACCCAAACGTCTGGGCCTAACTACCTTGCAAGCAAACTACCTAACACTTTATCGACTCAAAGCTGTAAACGTCAAACTCGCCCATCACTACCGTTTTAATTTATGTTTCCTAACCAAACTATCTGCGTTTGATTAGTTTATGTAGAACCAATTTGGCAAAGCACATCCATGACTATCACAATGTCAAAGTCAGCTGTAAGCGAGTTGTGATTGGCCACTTTGTAGCCAAGTGTATGGCACAGCTGGGGAACATTGTAGAGGGGAGACGCAAGAGAACTAGAGAGGCAAGAGAGATGGATATGAAATTAATGGTAGACAGGGGGAGGAGAAAAATCACCAGCAAATTGATGGTTTAAAATGTTTATTTAAAATGTAATAGTAAATGCCACAATGAAACTGGACAATACCCATGTAAACCGAATCTACTTATGGGGAACAAGTCACTTGTTCAGGTATTTATTTACACGAAGCACGATGATCCCCAGATGGTACAAGTTCACTTGTCATTCCCAGACATGATACTCCTTACATAACTAATACAAGGTGACAGAGTTGTGGTTCATGTAATCATTTTACACATGATCAATATGAAAACATGTGGAGGTTTTTACAGTGGACTCTCGATCTACCGTTTTTCAAGGGACTGTCAAAAAATTTCCATACATCCAGAATTTCAATAGATGAGGATCAATAAAATACAATTACTAACATTATTAAACTTAATGTTGAGTATAATGAGAGTTGTACATTATATGTGAATAAAGTGTAACTAATAAACCCAGTAAAAATGGGAATGTTTTAAAAAAAAAATATAACATCACAAAATTACATATATATTTGATTGTAATCCGACACAGAATGCAAGTAGTCTTCAAACTTTAAAACGCTCTGAAAAAGAAAATAATATGATACAGAAGTTTGAATGGCATGCGTGCACCAAGTGGAGAGGTTATTGACTGGCCGGTGAGTTCACAGCGAGCAAAATGGTGAAGGGGAAGCCCAGAGACGAGGCGAGTGAAACAATTGATCCTTACCCTTCCAAACCGGTTGGCACACTGAGGGAGGGCGCAAGGATGTAACGCTGGCTGCTAGGCAACTAGTTCCTTCCACGCCATTTGAGTAAGGGGAGGAAACGAGCCCTGAATATCACAGAGGATAGACAAAGCTTACGCAATCCAAGCAAAATCTTGACCAATCTACACTTACATGGTGATNTCACGCTGGCTGCTAGGCAACTAGCTCCTTCCACGCCATTTGAGTAAGGGGAGGAAACGAGCCCTGAATATCACAGAGGATAGCCAAAGCTTACGCAATCCAAGCAAAATCTTGACCAATCTACACTTACGTGGTGATGATGCCATGCTCACATTGAGTGGCAAATATGTACATTTATTATTTTTAAACAGGTGATTAAAATTTATTTCTTTGCGGTCTTTGATAATTAATCAATCAAAAATATGTCCTCTATTTTTTTCATACACTTACACCTGTTGCGAGTTATGCTGCGCTTGGGCTTGGCTCTTATGCATTATTTGACGACAAAAGATGTCAAATATGCCATTCCAAGACATCAGTTTATTCAGAAGACGAGTGTCTATTGAAATTAATTAATACACATCCACTGATCTCCCTGCAATAAGCTACTAAAAATGAACTTTACATTTGGTAATATACAAGTCACCGATGTTGAAATAATTTTTGGGGAAAAGGGGAGTGCATATCATTTTATTCGAAAGATGCTGCCTATTGAGTTAAATTAATATTTTGTTTAAAAATAATGTTAATTTTACGCCAAATACGATTACACACCAACTTTATGGGGGGAAAAAAAGACCTTTAAACACAAAAGAAAACATCTGTGCAAAAAAAATAATTCCTTGTTAAAATACGAGGGTAATCCCAAAAATAAGGTCTCCTATTTTTTTATAAATAACGTTTATTGTCTTAATTATTTACATCATTGTAAAGGTTGAACATAGGTCTCCTATTTTTTCATACTCGTACAAAGAACGGTTCGTGCGGCTATTGGCCAAATGGTTGTGATGTGTGCTTCCCGCCCTTCCAAATGAGCATGCGCGTGCCTCGCTGGGACGCTCAGTCTTGGCTTGGCAGCCGTTGAGAATGGAGTTACAGTTGGATGTTACCGCCAAGTGCGAAGTTCGCGCAGTTATTCAGTTTTTGAACGCAAAAGGCGTTGAACCGATTGAAAATCATCGCCAATTGAAGGAAGTGTATGGCGAGTCGTGCATGGATATCAAAAACGTTTGCAAGTGGTGTAGAGAGTTTACAGCCGGTCGTACTGAAATTCACGATGAACAAAGGAGCGGAAGACCGTCAATTTCCGACGAGACAGTCGCGATGGTTGAGAAACCACACGTGAAGATCGGCGGATCATTCTGGATGATCTCTCCATTTTGGTTCCTGCGGTTTCCCGAAGCACCATTCACAGGATTTTAACGGGAAAGTTGCAATATCGGAACGTGTGCGCAAGATGGGTACCACGAATGCTGACGAAGACCACAAGCGGCAACATGTTGATTCTTCCCGCGAATTTCTTTGCCGCTATGCAGACGAAAAGGAAAACTTTTTGGACTCAATTGTCCCGGGTGACAGAACCGGGGCGTTCCACTTTACACCTGAGACCAAACAACAATCACGCGAGTGGCGGCATCCCTCTCTGCCCAAGCCGCGAAAATTCAAACAAACACAGTCTGCCGGTAAAGTCATGATAACTGTGTTTTGAAATCGAAAGGAGGTATTGTTGGTCGACTTTATGCCTCCTGGGACCACAATAAACGCTGACAGGTACTGTGGACAATGAGAAAACTCAGACGGGCAATTCAGAACCGGCGAAGAGGAATGTTGAGCAAGGGTGTGAACACCATGACAATGCTCGCCCACACGTCGCCCGTCTAACCGTCGCTCTCCTGCAAGAGTTTCAATGGAACATCATCACCCACCCACCCTATAGTCCGGACTT
>NQII01009655.1:18605-44332 GCA_002778355.1 Clitarchus hookeri | reverse complement strand
CGGGGTGGTTACCTCAAAGGCACTTTATATCGAGATATTCCAAAAACTTCAGAAAACATGCAGAAACATATTATGTGTGCTTGCAATGCTCTTTAGGAGGTAACATTGAAGGAATCAGTGCTGTAATTCATCCAGCAACTGAACATGTGTATTGGTACCAATGGTCACCACTTTGAACATCTAATGTGAATGTTCTACTCCACGCTGTACCTGTATCGATAGTACTACTATAGGACAGTAGATATCCCACTTTCTGTGTCGTATTTAATATTCATGTTATGAAATTGTACATTGTTATACACGTTTAAATATGTCTTGACGAACTTCATTGAACCTTTAACCAATAGATACATGGTGACATTTAAAAAACTGAATACTAATACTCGTATGTCACTAATAAATAATGCTATAAGGCTGATTGCCCAGCACTATTATTTCCCCCTTCCAGTTATATAATTTTTTAATTAAATTTTTTTTTCATTTGGAACCCCTGTAAGGAATTATTGTGTGTGGTAAAGATAAATGGGGCATGCTGTTTATATTCATGTGTTATGGTATCTGCGAATTATTAAATTATCCTTTACTCCAGAAATGTATGCTGGTTTTCTCAGAGTTCTCCATGAATGTTTAACAGAAAAATTATAGCCGAAGGCTTTCTGTGGACACGAACTGGTATGTTTACAGTAAAAGGAATCGCTGTGGAAGCGATCTCTCGTCGTACTACGAAGATGAATTGTGAATACAAAGGCCTACTTTTGACTTCAACGAACATAGAGGTTGCGACCTGCATCATCGTTGCCCGATTGTTGTCGGCGTCGATTCTGTGATCGAATTTTCACCTTCCCCCCTAAATGCTCGGCGACATGAAAGGAACTTGTATGAAGAGTCCTTTTCTCATGTCTAAACATTACACCAATAGTCACATTCAGTTTGTGGAAGGCGATACATTGAAGAACCACATCAAGGACTGTAAGATTGCGTCTTTTGAGAGCCAACAAGTGTTGCCTCCAATACCTCTTGCTGCATCGATGGGTTCTGATTCCACAGGCGATTGTGAGACAGATAATGCTAAAAATGGAATGAGTGGCCCGTGTTGTGCAGTAGAATCGGTTCGCACGAAATAAACACTTGCTCTACTTTAATGTGAAATCTATGAACTTCGAAATGCTGGCCTGCAGCTCTAAATACTGATGGCTAGAGACAGGATTATATGAAAATGCATATTTGCATATGCAAATGCATATTTTGGCTATTATTTACAGGTTTTAGCATATTTTAATGAAAACCTACTATTGTGTCATATTTGCGCTATTTTTACAGATCTAAATACATTTAGGTAGGTAGATTTCCAAACGTAACAACGTTGCTAGCTACCAACCTAAATAAAACGCACGGCTTTCTTAGCATTCACGAATCTTTTGCTTAGGCAAGTAAACACATAATCACGCGGGACAAGAACGGGTGACACCTTTTCGCTTCTACCGCACTTCTCCCACAGGCCAATCAAAACGAAATACGCGCGGTTTTGTTGATGACATAATAACTTGGTAGGCACCGCTAGTTTAATTCGTCTTTGATTTTATGACAATTTAAAGTGTACGATGCCCCCAGAGAAAAAAAGTGTCTCAACGTAGATAGTGGACTATCCTGGAATATTTACTTATGACGGGAACGTTTTATTTTGTCGAGTTTGTGAGAAAAATNAACGTAGATAGTGGACTATCCTGGAATATTTACTTATGACGGGAACGTTTTATTTTGTCGAGTTTGTGAGAAAAATGTTTGGTGGTTGAAAAAATTTCAAATAAACCGGCATGTTAATACAAATCTTCATATCACAGCGTTGAACAAGAAGGATCTACGACAACTTTTAACTACGGCAAGTAGCAGTGCCTCTACTTCTAAAGGCAAACAAAAAATGAGTTTTGCTTGGATTTATGCGAAGCATTGCTTGCAAGTAATATTACTGTTCACAAAATATCAAATCCCACCTTCAAACGTTTTCTAGGAAAACATTGTTTGAATAAAAAATACCAGATGAATCAACATTACGTAAAATTTACATACCAACAATTTACCAATATGTCTTGGAAGAAATACGGAATGACCTCAAAGATAGCATTGTATAGATTTCAGCTGACGAAATTNAATTTACCAATATGTCTTGGAAGAAATACGGAATGACCTCAAAGATAGCATTGTATAGATTTCAGCTGACGAAATTGCAGGCAGTTGCGGCCGTTATATTGCGAATCTGATAATCGGAAAATTGGAATTAGTTCTTTCTTCTTCTTCTTTGGTAGTCTGCAAAGAACTTGAAAAGTCAAATCATTCTACCATCGCCAGATTTGTGAATGAGGATATTAAAAAAAAATATATTTTTTCAGATCCTTCTGTAGATGAAAGAGTGTCCATATTTCTCTCAGATGCAGCCCCTTAGATGATCAAGGCAGCCAAATCCCTCCAAGTATTTTATCCCTATTTGATTCATGTCACCTGCTTTGCCCACGGAGTCCATCGACTCGCTGAAGAAGAACGATGCACGTTTGGAAATGTAAATAAATTGATTTCGTCAACAAAGAAGGTATCTCTCAAGGCACCCATTCACATTAAAGCCTATAAAGAAAAACTTGCTTTTGTGCCTTTACCACCTGAACCAGTGGTTACACGATGCGGAATGTGGCTTCAAGCTGTACTGTTTTACAATCAACATTTCAATGCCATTAAAGGTGTAGTAAATAGCTTCGACAGCGCAGGTTCTATGGCTGTTTGCCAGTGCAAGGAAGCATTTGAAGACTCTTCTATTAAAAAGAACATTGTTCTGATTAGCACCCATTTTTTCCACATACCGAAGAGTATTTAGAAGCTTGAAACTCATAGTATGACAGAGAATGAATCCATTCTGTTGATGTGTAAAATCCGCCAAATGAACTCCGAATTTCCAGAAATATTCTCGCATAAACTTAAAGTAAAGTTTGGTAAACTTGTACACAACAACCCCGGCATCAAACCTTTGTGTCTAATTAAGAGTTTTATTAATAGAATGGGTGAACTTTTGCCTGAGACGATATCTGCTAATATAGCACCTAAATTCAAGTATTTCCCGGTGACCTCGGTGGATGTGGAACGTTCTTTTCCCCTTTTAAAAATATTTAAGTGATAGAAGTTACACATTTACAACTGAACATTTAGAACAATGCATGATTGTAAACGTTTACAAAACAACAAAGAATGTTTATTCAATTATATAAAAAAAAACTATTAGATTTTTTGTATTATTTTATGTTGCATGGTTTCACACATAACTTGCATATTTTAGGCATTTTTCATGCATATTTGCATGCATATTTCAGTACTTTTATGTTGCATATAATCCGGTATCTACTGATAACCATAAAACTACTGATAAAAATAAAAGTAAATTTAATATAGCATACAAAACATGAGGTGAAGGTGACCATGAAGACAGCATTGATGAAAATGGATGTGATGACAAAGATGTTTCTGAAGATGATGGCGATTTTCTCGATACTCTGACACATCTCTCTATCACATTTACTGCAAAGAGGGACTCGGAGAAGGCACAAAATGCTGAGAACACTGGCTAAATATTTTCCCGACGACCCGAATGAACTTGTTGATAGATTCAGACATTTGATTACTTTTCAACAAGGTGGAGATTCCTCTCATATTAGTGAGATATCTTCAAATATTATTGATCTGAATGTCCGCTCTTATGTCTCTATATATTGTGAACTGCTTTCTTCTGATATTGTTATTTGTAAAATAAGCATAACATTTTAAAACTTAAATAAGTGTCTAATAATTTTTTTTGTGCTGTATCATTTCATCCTTCAAAATTTAAAGTGGTGCTGTTAACACTCGACTATTAAAGTAAAGAGCCACATACAGCATATTAATAAAGACTTTAGTTATAAAAATGCATAGATATTTCACTGAATACAAAACATTAATTCAGTTGATATGTACATATTTGGAAACCGTGAAAGATTGTAATTTCTATATGTATGAGTGGAGACCGACGACAAACCGAAGGTTTGATCCAGGGATCGATCGAGCTATTGGGGTTGATAGAAAGATTTGTGAGGATTGCGGCACAGGATTGTTAAGGATGAGTAAGGTTTACAGCAGAGTATTGCTGAGGATTGAGGAGGAGCATTGCTGAAGAGGACTGCTGAGGATTTGTGAGGATTGCTGAGAATTAAGGTGGAGGATTGCTAAGGAGGATTCCTAAGGATATCGGAGGAGGATTTCGGAGGAGGATTGCTGAGGGATTTGAAGGAGGAGTCTTATCGATATAACTTTTATGTGTTGGTATGACAAGGTTGTTGAGTGGCATAATCTTAGGTTGCAGGCAGGTCACCTTCACAAAAAAAAACAGTTATACCTGAAAGGCCTCTCTCGTGAGGGCAAGACCACTTGTAATAGAATACTGTGTGAAGCACTAATATTTTATCCAGATGTTGGAAAATTTGCGTTTCAAAACTTGGAAAATAGGTTTTATGATGTGATAGTATTTGAAGAATACAAATATGATTATCATTGTGACAGTTATATTAAACAGCTTTGTGAAGGAATATCTGTTAGACTCATAGTAAAAGTGGTCTGGGTAAAGTGATATCTTGGAAAAAATCAATATGGTTTGTTTCCAACGACCCTCCTCCAAATATATATTGGTTTTTAAATCGTGTTACAGAAGTTCAGGTGTCACAACCTTATTGGGAGTGCGAAAGAATGCCAGCAATAAAGAGTGAGAGGTAGAGGAAGCGGAGGAGGATGAGTCAGTTGGCAGAATTACTGCAGAAGTCAGTTTGCAGGAGTCAGTCGGCAGGAGTTATTCGGCAGTGGTCAGTCTTGGTTATTATGGATGGTCGTTAAGTTTGGCTGATCTGCTTGGTGGGCCTGGCTGGCTGGTATGGTCTATAGGGGTTAACCATAGTTATGGTCTGCTAGAAATAGTTAGTCTTTATGACTGGTCGGCTGTTCGGCATTAGCAGTTGTTATTGTTGGTGTATCTCGATGGTATTTAGACTGGATGGCTGGAATAGCTGTGTGGTATGGATGGTTCGTATTGTTTGGGTGTGTTGTTGTCTGGCATGTTCGGTTCGTATTGTAAGCTGGTAACGTTTTCTTGTATGGTTGCAAAATTGCCGACTAAACAATCAATAAAAACTTGAGAGGGTCGATCGCCTGCTTATTGTTTTTCTAGGGGGTGACTGTGCTCTGCCATATTTATGAGAATATAACCCGCAGTGTCACACACATCTAGCTTTGTTTTCGGCATTCGGTATATAATTTTTTCCTGGGTATTTATTACATTTATTTAGAATTCTGTGATTTTATTATTTTTCTAGTTCAAGAGCACTGGGGTCGTCATAAAGGTNTATTTATTACATTTATTTAGAATTCTGTGATTTTATTATTTTTCTAGTTCAAGAGCACTGGGGTCGTCATAAAGGTCGGCAACAACCAACATGGTGGTCAGTGACATCAATGTAAATTGTTTCCTCGATTTAGGATTTTTTTCGANTAAAGGTCGGCAACAACCAACATGGTGGTCAGTGACATCAATGTAAATTGTTTCCTCGATTTAGGATTTTTTTCGATATTTGCATTTCTTCTCGATTTTTATGATTGGGAGTTGGATATATGTGAGAGGGTTTTGTGTAGAATGTAGTTTTTGTAAAAGGGGGGTGTGGAGTTAATGTTATGTTACTCAATTTTTTTAGATTTTTAGATTTTTTCTGATTTTATTTGACTTTTATGATATTGATAGGGCGAGGTGGGGGAGAGTTTGGTTTGTAGGCTAGGGCGGTGGGATTAGCGGGGAAGGGTGGATAACATAATACGTACATCGATTTTTTTAAATCTTTTTCCGATTTGTTTGGGATTTTTGAGAACTTTTATTAGATTTTTTGTGTTAAAGGTCACCTATGGTAATGGGCACTGGGTCAAGTCCACGGGGGTATGGTCAATGTGAAGGTCACCCAGATCCAATATTTTGGTCGGGAGACATCACAACATGGCGTCCGGCTGGCTCCTGTCCCCCGTCCCGTTGTTCCAGACTTGCCATATTCATACTACCTGTATGCCCTAATAACTTTTGTACCTACTATGTATTTGAAAACATCTATTTCATCGATTGCACCAACTATGGTGTATCACAAGTATTAACATACAATTATTCCAACAAGTGTTATTACCTTTCCAAAAAATTTAATTTGTTAAAATACAGAACACTTAAAAAAAACATCCCATACATAATATTTATCATCTCTAAATACGTTAATTTTATTTTATTAATACAATTCCATGAAACATTCATTCAAAAACAAAGAAAGCAGAATGATTATGGGGACTTTGGCACAAGGGGCTAGGGGCTCGAAGATTCTGAGATTTTCTAGCTCTGTCATTCCAGTCACCCGGTGGCCATATTGCCTGCCATCTTAAATCCACGTTACCTTGACCTTTTACACCAAAATCTAAACAATAAAAAAAATTATATAAATTTTTTTTAATAATGATAAAAAACATTATTTAAACAGTTTATTTAAAAAAAACTAACATTTCCGGAGGTCCTCTACACCCCTTTCCACCCATACTCATTCCGCCATCTTGGTAGGTGCAGTCCACTATCTTGGTAGGCATCACAGCAACCGTCCGCCATTTTGGTCGGTGCAGTCTGCAATCTTGGTAAGTGCAGTCCGCTAACTTGGTAGGCATCACAGCCACTGTCCGAAATCTTGTTTTTTTCCCCTTTGTAATTTGTTTATACAATACTGGAGTTTGTCTCTCAAACTTACTGCACGACGACACGAATTTAATAAGAGCCAGAATAGTTGGTTTCATGTTTAACGAAAGACTGAGATCTGTATAAGGATGCGCACTTTACATGGACGAACATAAAATTTCTGAGTGTTTTTGTAATAATATATTTTAATAAATTTTAAACACAAAAATGTAATAATTTTTTTCTTATTAACCCTATATCGTAACCAGTCGGTTATAAACTGTTTTTGTTAAATATTTCACTATGAAGCACATGTATAGGATAGTCGCTATGGTTATAAAGGGCTCAAACATACATTCCTAGAGCTAGAAGTGATACTTGCAAATTGAATTTCACAAGCCTGCCACCTAAGAGTTCGCAAATTATATGCGCCTACCTAAATGTCTGTACATATTCGCTTACTTACGAACCGACTTGCGACAAAATTTGGTCTGCTACACAATTATTTAAAAAGGATATATTAAAACTTTCAATGTGAGCATAGGCACATGTTTCAGACCCCGACTGAAAATAACGAAATGTTTTTAATTGAACATTGTGGAGTAATCACATTTTTCACAAATATTTGAAAAAAGGGGAAATTTTTAGGGAAGAAAGTAATTTTAATTGTAAAAGACCGATTTTAAGGAAGAAATAGTCGATTTTCAGAGCTAAACGAGACATTTTGTGTGAAAAACAGAAAATTCGAAGATGGCAGACAGCGGCTGTGATGCCATATGGCAGACGGAAACAAGTTGGTGACTGTGACGTCATCCAATATAGCGTGTGTAATGTCATCCAAAATGGCGACTGTGACATCATCCAAGATGGCAGATCCAAGATGGCGGCTAATCCGCAGATCCGCAGCCATCAGTCCTTACCGTCGGATCGGCTTAATCTATCTACTTAAATTATCTCTCGTAAACAACCAAACTATTCGAGCCTACATTTATTTACATGGATGCAAATCACTTTGATGAAACTATTAATAAGGTTAGATAGTAGGTGGGTCTTAACATCTCGTTGATAGCGATATCATTAGGGATGCAACCACAAACAAATGCAATGTAAGTGTGAGAATTACAAATACTGTTCCACCCTACCCAGGCATTTGTACTACTGAACGTCCCAAGGAAAAAATAATAAATACAATTTTTACTTAGGACGTCCCGCACATCCGAACCGTCGAAGGCAGGGTGAGGCCCTATGCGTGATTCCGCGATGACCTAAGGGGGCTAGTTAAAATTAAGAACATTGGACGAGCCACAAAATTCCTGGGTTCCTCACAATATATAACAGAAAAAACAAAGATTATCCAAAGTTTATAAAGAGGGCGCAGTAAAAAAAAATAACAAAAAGAACAAAGGGGGTTTTAATTGGTTGGTGTGATTTAATTCAAGTTACCTACATTAAAAAAAGACAACAATTCATGCATCAAATTTAAGTTTAGGTGATGTAAAGATACTAACAAAAAAAATAAACGTGAGTTACAATTAAATATTTACCTTTTCCTAACCTTTTAAATAAATTGTAACATTATATCTGTTAAATTTCAGCAACATATATTTAATCAGTTGTGCTCCAGTGTATACTTGAATTAAAAGTTAAACAAAAGAAATTCTTGGTTCTAACACACCAGCCAAATATTTTTAAAAATATTAGGTTAAAAAAAGTCCTAAGAGTGGCATTCATATGCATGATGAATTATAATATCAGAATGCTGAATCATATCTGTCAGGTTTGCTGGTCCACAGGTGAATCTGAAAGAATCCCCAAGCATAAGGTAGTTATGAGAGGGGCATGTTGTCTCGGTTAACGGGGTTACACCCGATCCGACTTCAATCCCAGACTTCCACAGCCAGAAGGCCCAGGGACAGCAACCGCTCTTTAAGAAAACAAATTTACTTGTAAATAATTTTGCGTAACAGACATCACACGAACAAGTTAACAAACATTGAAAACACACTTAATTCTCATCAGCAGAGTCATTCTGTAAATTACAAAAATGTCGTAGGTTCTTAGAGACAGAAGTTTTGAGTAATTACATGGCTGACATTTCGTCACCAAAAGAGAGGAGACGAAATCAGCACATTCCAATATCGGGTCAGCTATCTTTAATATCTCAAAGATAATACAACATATGCATATACATGTCACTTATACCTACATAGCGGTCGCAAGAACGATTATTGTGCAGTGAAACAAACATACAATATAGCAAGATTATACATTGATAAAATTTCCGTTAATAAAAAAACTTGGATCCAAATATTACTACTAAATATACCATTCTTACAATTAATTATTACAATGCAGCCTTCATTTTCAATGAGGAGAATTGAAGTGCCAACAAAAATGTCATAATTTATGTTTACCATATTAAAACTGACCAAGGACGAAGTTTTACAAATTAAATTACAGAATATTTAGTAACATATTCTACTTGAAGGAAACAATTTGTCCTTTTAATTTTTACATTTAAATTATTCATTAGTGACTGCCATTTTCGATTGACAAAATATTTGAAAATAATTTTCCTACAATGCACAACTGATGGCAGTGAAAATAAGGAACAATTTTACCAAAATAGTAATAAAACTTACCAAATTATAAGGAAACAGCATAATTATTACCATATTATGTGTGCCAACAAAAATTAAAACGGCACATTACACAGTTCCTTTATATGGGAATCGAACACAGAACGCCTCGTACCGGAAGCTGGCATGCTACCAACTACATCATGGAGGTAGGATTGGGAACATCATATTCGATAGTAATCAGGCTAAAGTTTTGGGAAATTAGGATTATCAACTTTAAATATTTACAGGGACATCATTTTGGAAATAATTGTGTGAGTCACTTAAATCATTTAAGTTTTAATGACCTGTAACACTACTTGTGTTCAAAATTTGGTGGAAATAGCTTAACCGGTTCCCATGACATGGAATAAATTTTTTTTCCCCCTTTGGTGCTATCGTACAAAACATCCTAAAACAGTCTCTGTAAAGGCAGATATGATGCTTCTAAAAGATACAGAAATATGTCAAATTATTTAATATATACGATAAACTTATCTAGATAATTTGGTTGGCACCAACTAAAAAAAAAGTCTGACCAACTTAAAATATGTAAGTTCACAGTGTCACTATAGTGCTACTTGTGTGAAAAATTTCGTGGGAATTAGATTATTGGTTCCCGAGATATGGCATGTATATTAATTTTTTTACCTGGCACTTTCTTACAGAAAGGTGGCAAAATATGATCTCTATAAGCATATTTGATGCTTCTAATGGATACTCTCAGTATAAAAAGTTTAAATGAAATTGGTGAGATTTATTAACATAAATTATAAAAATTTAAAATTATTTACATTGCAAACATACTCTAAATAGAGCCAGACACGCTTTTAATATGGCCTACTGTATCACTACTAGTGTGAAAAGTTACGGAGGAATAGGTTGATTGGTCCCAGCCATATGACAAAAAAATCTATATTTTCTCATGTACCGGTATCTTCATTACTGGAGAATAATACGGAAAATTTAGTGGAACAATCAATGTTTGTCATAGATACTGTTACAATTCAAGTCATATGAAAATGTTTGGGACATGTGGCAGACTGACATAAAATATTTACTTTGCTGTGATTTTGAAAATATTTGACTGAGTTCTTAAGTTATAAAAAATTCCGATGGACTACAAAAAGTATAATATGTCGTCTGTATTTGGTGGGTATCAGTTAATAGTTTTCCGAGATAGAACATGAAAACTCGTTTTTTCAGGAAGTACTATCTTCCAAAATGCCGGACAAATGAGTTTATTTATTCACTCATTTGATGTTTGTACAGATGCTATCAGCATACAAAGTTAGGTTGAAATTGGTTACAATGTTTCGTGCACATAGCATGGTACGCTAAACTGTTTAAAGGGCGCTATTTTTTTAAAAAGCGCCTGGCGCTCTTAAAACATAGCCTATCAATTTATAAGGCCTGCCACAGTATTACTTGTTTGCCAATTTTGGAAGGAATTGGTTGATTATTTCCCGAGATATGACAAAACTTTACTCATTCGTGTGGCACTGTCTAACAAAATGTGGGACACAAAAGCCTCTGGGTAGACAAATTTGATGATTGTAAAATATACTGCCAGCATACGACGTTAAGTTGAAATTTTTTACATGGTTTCGTAGATCTAGCATAGTTGTACCATAATTTACATGACCTACCATAGTTTAAATTGAGAGCCATATTCAATAGAAATCGGTTGATTGTTTGTCGATATACAACATGAAAATTTTATTTTCATCTTATAAAATGTCGTACAAAAGAGGTTATGTATTGACACATTTGATGCTTGTAGAAGAGATTTTCAGTATAGAAAATTTGGTCTAAATTGGACAAACAGTATGGTAGATATTGCAAATAAACCTTCAATATTTGTATAGGTGCCATTTTAAAACGAAAGCATTTTCCTCTTAAATTGCATATATGAAAATGGCCTACGATAATATTACTTATATGCCAAGTTTTCCAGGAATCGGTTGTGTAGGTACCGAGGTATAATATAAAAGCTTAATTTTTTTATGTTGTGCTTTCTTCAAAAATTGCCTGTTAATAACATTATTACTATTTATTGCGTACATTATGCAATGTCAAAATACCAAGATTCGTTAATCGGTTAAATGGTTCCCGAGATATAATGCAAAGCGTTATTTTTCTCAATTGGCACTATCTTCCAAAATTTTGCAGAAAAGAGAGTTTGTGTTGACACATTTGATAGTAGAAATATATACTACCAGCATACAAAGTTAATTTGGAATTGATTACATGGTTTCGACGATAAAACATACTAAGCAAAAATGGCTAAATGGTCACCATTTCGAAAATAAAAGACTGGCCCACTTAAAACCTAACAGTTTACATCACCAGCGACAGTAATACTTCTTTAGCAAATTTTGTATGGTTCGATTTATTGTTTAGCGAGATATGAAATGATAGCTTTATTTATTCATGCAGCACAATCTTACGAAATGGCTTACAACTTAGGCTCTTGTAGACACATTTAATGTTTGTAATATATACTGCCCGCATACTTATTTAAATTGAAATTTATTACACGTATTTGTAAATGTAGCATACTACACAAAAATGTTTTTATGGCCGCCATTTTGAAAATATGTATATGAACCACTTAAACTATATATATTTTTATGTCCTGAATTTCATATGAATTAGTAAATTGTTTCCCAATATGTCACATAAAACATTATTTATTATTGTGGCACTGTCTTACAAAATTGCGGGTAAAAGTGTCTGTGTGTTAGCATATATGATGCTTGTAATAGGTACGTTCAGCTAAAACATTTTCGTCGAAATTTTCCAAACGGCATGGTAGACATACCAAACAACATTATTGTATTTTTATAAGCGCCATCTTGAAAATATGTGCGTTTTAAATATAAGTAACATATATTTACAGGGTCTACAAAATTTGGTACAATGTGTACTAAATTTGGCAAGAATTGTGTCAGTATTTCCGAGATATAAATTAGAAGCTTTACTTTTTCATTTTCTCGTACTTTCCAGAATGACGTACCAACAACATTGTCAATTTATAAATTCAATTCTTAAAACCCTTTCAAACTATAAATTTTTCTGCAAGTTATCTTAAATTTGTATGTAATTAAATTCATTGGATGCTCTCTGACGTCATAGATACGTCATGGTCGCGGCTATTTTCTCTTTCAATTTCTTGAATGTCTCGTTTTCCTTAAAAAATTTTCGTTTAGAAAGTGCTGTATATTTTCTTGAAACCAAAATTTTAGTCGCGCTATCGCAGCTTTTCTGACATTATTAATGGAAGTAAAATCATAAAAATAGGGTTGTGTGCGCTTAATTACAGTATTTATTTAATAAAGAGGCATGTTTTTTAAAAACGAAAAGTATAATATGATGAAGAAAATTTTTTGGGATTTAACCAATTATTTTCCTGTCGTGCATGAGTCGTAGATACTTTTAAAAATTTACGTTTGATATTTTTAAAACTGGTTTACATAAACAGATTGTGATAAATTTTCGTCTGTAAACTTGAAAACTTATTGAATGCAATTGATTATATTGCAAGATAAGTAATTTTTTAGTAAAAAAATTCAATTCAAGTAATTGGATTCAATAAAAATTTCCTTGTGTGAAATGGCTTTTACATAGCGCACTGTCAACTTAAAAATTTTGGTTAAAATCGGTTGAATAGTTCCTGAAATATGACAAAGTGCCTTAAAGTTTACATGGCCACCATTTTGTAAGTAATCACCAGGTGTGGTCGAAAACTATAATTTCGGATGTTCATACTAAGGAATATAAGTGTAGTGAGTTTGGTGAAATTCGGTTCATGCGTTCAAAAGTTTTTATGGGGGACACCCACAGACACACACAGCCAGGAATTTGACCTCATAAGCCTTTCTTTCCTTCGGAAAGTAGGCTGAAAATGAGTTCGTAATAATGTTACCAATGATTGAAAAAATTATGCATAATAGAACAATCGAGTAATCCCTGACTCTTTATAAAATAAATAACAATTTTATCGTTGTGGGAGGAAAACAAAACAATAAAATTTAATTCTTATTCTAATTGATTGAGGTTGTATGAGAGGGACATTTTCTAAGAGATTAATGTGTTTGAAATTTCACTATGTACTAAAACGAACATTTAGTCTTTACCGACATTCAATTTACGTCCTTTAATTGTAGCACAATTTTATTTTACAGGAGGATACGCATTTTTCGAAACGTCATATCTTGGGCCTTCTACTGACACGCGGCCTCCTCAGAATGCCTTTCTTGAGAGCATTGTTATGGGGACATCAGGACCTGAAGGAAAATGTGTAACATTTAGGTGAGTAAAAAGTAAAACTTGAATACCACGTTTTATAATGTAATGTACTATTCTTGTCATTATACACATAAAAAATGTTTTCAAAAATCTGATCTTCCGTGTGACTGGTTTTGCCTTCCCAATAAAATAAAGTGAATGAGAGTATAAAAAATTTCTGACATCAAAATAAATATTTATTGAAAACACACACAATTTTAAAAACAGACTTTTGGGGTAATGTGCATCTGCTAGATGGCATTATTGCAACAATCTATCCTCATATGTTCTATCATGCACGGAACTTTCGAGGCATTTGCCATCCACAATTAAGTTGATGGTTTCTTGTTCAAGCTGGTTACACTCTGTGAAAGTAGCCCTCCNTCGAGGCATTTGCCATCCACAATGAAGTTGATGGTTTCTTGTTCAAGCTGGTTACACTCTGTGAAAGTAGCCCTCCGAGCATCATCCAGGGTGCATAATAAGGCACGGTCAACAGCATGCATATCAACCGACATTATAGATAATATATGTCATTTCATAGCATTGATTTCTGCATCCTTGTGGAAGGTGATAAGCCTGATACTTGCACTGATTGTCGTTGTGCTTAACAAATCAGTTTTCTTTATTTTAATGTTGATATTTAAAATGGGGTGGATGATCCCTGTACAGCACTTCACAGCCNTAACAAATCAGTTTTCTTTATTTTAATGTTGATATTTAAAATGGGGTGGATGATCCCTGTACAGCACTTCACAGCCCTTTAATTGATGTTAATGGTGATGATCAACATCAGACATACAAATAAGATGTCATTTCAAAATATGACATTCCATTTGTTGCTTAACCTATATAGTACACAGTAAAATATTTTTGTAACTGGAACTGATATATTCTTGTATAATTACAAATTATCTTTGATTTACAAAGTTTAATTTTGTAAATCTAAAGTATTGGTTTATTTGCAAGAATAGCAGTTGTGTGAATAACGAAGTAAGTTTGTGCTTTAAAAAAAAAATTGTAAACAGGGGTACGTCACTCATCACTTCTGAGAATTCCACACATTCCGAGAATATCTTACCTGTCTCGAGGTAGATTGCACTTTAAAAGAGTATAATGTTTCAAAGAATTTTATTGCTGTGGCTAACATTAACAAATAGGCATAATTGATTACGACTAATATAATAATGTATAGACTTTAATTTCGTAGATAAATTAAGTATTTCAATATTCTTCGTTAAAAGACCAAGAAAAGCTGATTCGGGGCTTAAATATTAGCTGAAGGATTACAGCAAAACAAAATAACGGATTACAGCTTAAATTATTTTATCTCAACTATCATGATTACACAAAAAAATTATCATAAAAATATTGGAACATTTTGAAATGAAAAGTCGTGAGAATGAATTTCTTATTATGTGTGATGTATATGTGACATCACAGAAAATATTTTTGTAAGCAGAGCTTAAATATTTTTGTATAAAGAAAATTTTTTGTAAATTTAAAAAAAATCTTGCAAACCTCTTTAATTTCTATCCTTGCAAGACCAACTGCTAAACTGCTATATAAAATTTCTTGCAGAAATACTGATATTTAGTAAACTTGTGATACCATCTCAGAAGTTCAAGTTAAGGTGTGTGCTAAAGGCCGATGAGACATCACTTCCGAGAATCCACTTATTGTGAGGGCTTGGATGATAGGGCAAAGTTCATTTTGACTGCTTTTAAAAGGATGTGTTCCCTCAAGTTACGGGTTTGCAGCATAAATTTTGTAACAGTACAGGCCCAGTTTTGTAAATATATTTGATTTTAGCTGCGATAGTATAAATTTTTACTGTTCTTTTAAATATTTTAAGAAATGTTCAGAGTAGAATAATTATGCCAATTCTGCGCCAATGGCGTCGGGCATCGAAGCACCAGAACTGTTCATGCTCTGTCAACCCGGTCCCTCTGCAGCCATTTCCCCCTCAAATTCCCCCTTTTCCCTTAAAAATCTAATATTTACCCTCAAAATTTAACTTTTTTTCTCATTAAAATTTGCCCTTTTCCCTCAACATTTCCTCTTTTCCCTCAAGATTTCCCCATTTTTCCAACAAAAAAACACCGATCCCCATTGTTGCAAAAACGATCCCCCGAAAGGCATTTTTTGATGCATCGGAAGGATTTCAGGGGATCGTTTTCGAAGGCATAGTAGTAGCGAGCATATTGATTTTATAGGCAAAGGATAGGCTAAATCAATACACAGCGCCTAGATCTGGAATTAAACCTAACCATCAGCCATCTTGGTTCTCTCAGTCATATTGTCCGCCATATTGGATCCAGGTGACCTTGACCCTGACACTGTGATGTTGAATGACCTTNTTTATAGGCAAAGGATAGGCTAAATCAATACACAGCGCCTAGATCTGGAATTAAACCTAACCATCAGCCATCTTGGTTCTCTCAGTCATATTGTCCGCCATATTGGATCCAGGTGACCTTGACCCTGACACTGTGATGTTGAAGGACCTTTAACCCCAAAAATTCCGAAAAAATATTAAACATCTATACAAATTATTCAAATATTTTTTTTTCAATTCATAAAAATTATTATATAAATAATATTTAAAATTTTATTTTAAAAACTTACATTTCCGAAGGTCCCCTTCCACAGCTCCATGTCAAGCAGACGACTGACCCTCATCCAATCAATCCCATTATCTAAACATTCCCCTCCATACCAATGCTTATCAATGGTTAATTAGTTGGCAGGCCTCCACCCCCTCACCAATACTCATTCTGCCATCTTGGGTTTCATCGTTTGTCATTTGTTTATACATTGCTAGAGGCCACTATCATGAATTTCATATTTTCATTTTCAACACCTTGGTGGAGCTATTTTCTCGATTTAATTACCAGGCGAGCTAACGATTTAGCCACCAGGTGGCAGCCATAGTTGTTTATTTTTTGTAATGTATAGGTTGTGCTGTCGGCACCCCTCCTTACTGGATGCTATTTTCAATGTTTAGGTACTACTAATTTCTCCATTATGCAGCCTGTTATAGGCCCGTATAGAATGGTGACACTGACCATTCCTGCAATGTATGTAAATTGCCATATTTAATTTTTTTTTTTTTTTTTAAATGTATTTTTATTAAAAATAATTTTAATACAGAGAATTTTAAAAAATAAAACACAACATATTATTTTAAAAACTAATTTTATTTGGTGATGTATAAAATGAAAAAAAAAAAACAGCGTCTTGCGATCTTCTGTGTTCACCGCTCGATGTCCAATTCGTCGACCCGGGAATTTTCGCAGGCTGGGAAACCCTACCACTTGACATACGACTGTCCATTATGCGTTTCAGCACCTTCTCAAACATTGAAGCTGACGATGCTCGAAGAAGAATAAATAGTTCTAGTGTGGGGACAGTTATTCTGACATATTCTCAGCTGTACTCATGACAGTATTATGATGGTCTTATCTCGGCTATTGTAAGATAGAAGCTAGTCGTGAAGTATCAGGCAGAATGCATACNTTAACCCCAAAAATTCCGAAAAAATATTAAACATCTATACAAATTATTCAAATATTTTTTTTTCAATTCATAAAAAATATTATATAAATAATATTTAAAATTTTATTTTAAAAACTTACATTTCAGAAGGTCCCCTTCCACAGCTCCATGTCAAGCAGACGACTGACCCTCATCCAATCAATCCCATTATCTAAACATTCNTCCCCTTCCACAGCTCCATGTCAAGCAGACGACTGACCCTCATCCAATCAATCCCATTATCTAAACATTCCCCTCCCTACCAATGCTTATCAATGGTTAATTAGTTGGCAGGCCTCCACCCCCTCACCAATACTCATTCTACCATCTTGGGTTTCATCGTTTGTCATTTGTTTATACATTGCTAGAGGCCACTATCATGAATTTCATATTTTCATTTTCAACACCTTGGTGGAGCTATTTTCTCGATTTAATTACCAGGCGAGCTAACGATTTAGCCACCAGGTGGCAGCCATAGTTGTTTATTTTTTGTAATGTATAGGTTGTGCTGTCGGCGCCCCTCCTTACTGGATGCTATTTTCAATGTTTAGGTACTACTAATTTCTCCATTATGCAGCCTGTTATAGGCCCGTATAGAATGGTGTCACTGACCATTCCTGCAATGTATGTAAATTGCCATATTTAATTTTTTTATATTTTTTTTAAATGTATTTTTATTAAAAATAATTTTAATACAGAGAATTTTAAAAAATAAAACACAACATATTATTTTAAAAACTAATTTTATTTGGTGATGTATAAAATGAAAAAAAAAAAACAGCGTCTTGCGATCTTCTGTGTTCACCGCTCGATGTCCAATTCGTCGACCCGGGAATTTTCGCAGGCTGGGAAACCCTACCACTTGACATACGACTGTCCATTATGCGTTTCAGCACCTTCTCAAACATTGAAGCTGACGATGCTCGAAGAAGAATAAATAGTTCTAGTGTGGGAACAGTTATTCTGACATATTCTCAGCTGTACTCACGACAGTATTATGATGGTCTTATCTCGGCTATTGTAAGATAGAAGCTAGTCGTGAAGTATCAGGCAGAATGCATACNCGACAGTATTATGATGGTCTTATCTCGGCTATTGTAAGATAGAAGCTAGTCGTGAAGTATCAGGCAGAATGCATACGTATTTTCAGGTATATTTCCATTTGTCGTTAATTGGATCCTGCAGTCGATTACACTGGAGGGTAAGCTCGACCTGTTTACTCACATCGAATACTATGAGTGAGGCCAAACTCTTGAAAGTATCAGTGCTCAATATCGTGGATTGGGGACATCTATAATATGCATTTTAGAATTAAGCATACATTTTATATGCCAACAGGTACTGGCCATTTTCAGAGTTCATGTTCATGTCAATGTACGGATACCTTTCGCTATTCAAAAATATTTTCACATTTTCTATTTGACATGTGTCGAAGTGCAAACGACTCACTCTCATATTGCGCTATCTTCTGGTCTGTAGCCCAACGATGATGTACCTCGGTTTCTCGGTTGCAAAGCTTGAATTCACCATCCAGTTGATCCGCTGGCTTGCTGGCAATCAGGGGTATGTCTCCAGACTCCACGACCTGAAAGCCACATCGATGTTTTTGTGATTTTCCACATTGTTTAGCATATTTATACGTTCAGTAGTACTCAACTGCACATGAGGCAGCATCCATTCGATAGACTATAGTTTAATTTCCACTGTCTACATGTTTTCTCCCGTACACACGATGGTGTCCACATGCATATTAGCTAGAAGCAGCACTTGTTCCTGCTTCGAGTTGAAGATAATATGTTTGTAGTCTTCGGAAAATACCAATAGCATGGAGAGTGGGATACACACTTCGAATTTGCCTACAGGGTATATAGAAACACTGTAGACATCATAAAATCCCCAGCCCACCATCTTGGCCGCAGACAGCTCATTCAGCATTAGCTAAAGGTAATTTTTGATCGTCGAGGTTATGTCCACATCTCGCGACTGGTCCACATCGACACCATTGAGAAAATATGTGATGCGATCGATAAGGTGAAGAATTCCATTGCTAGTTAATTTCGTTGATGCTGGGTTGGTTACATATTCTGTCGACAGAGTCTCCCTAATTCGCAGGAAAGACTGACAAAGAATAGAACAGATATCTTGGTGTTAGACTGCCATCCGAACTTCCGATGGTAGTGTGTATGTTCCGATCAAGAAAGGCTGGTATGCATGAAGTTCTACTTTCGTTACACTGTCTTCAAAAACGACCGGATCTTCGATGTTTAGGTAATCTTCCATTATATTTGAATTTGAAGTTAAGACTGCGGAGGAAAATCTCGCTATTATGTGTTAAATCCTTGGAGACATGCAGTATACTGATTGCATGTTTAGCAAGACACTTTACTTTATCGCTTCTGGTCGCCATAAATCATATTCCTATCTTCTCAAATGCATGCATACAGTGATTTCTTCATTTCGAAAGTTCATCAACTCTCCGTGCCGGTGGACGACTCTCACGACCACCTGGTGTGCTCTATTCGTGACGACCAGAACATAAATTATGCTTTGCGGGGCTACGACCAATTTAAAGCTTGGAGGGACNGGTGTGCTCTATTCGTGACGACCAGAACATAAATTATGCTTTGCGGGGCTACGACCAATTTAAAGCTTGGAGGGACCATAGGCTAAAATTCGTGCAGCATATTAATCGCCCTGCCATTGAGGGATGTGCATCCCGCTAAATTGCAGTTTATTCATATCATGTTGACATGCAAGGTATTTATGGGCCGCGACGACACATGTGTTTAATCAGTTTCGTAGATGGCTAGCTCGAACCCGAGCATCGGTCCGATAGTATCCGGTTTCGTAAAGTCGATATATTCGCTGCATCTGCTAACACTCTTCAGAGTATTGGGATTCCCACATAGTTAAAATTCTGTGCCGGGGACAGCGAATCTTCAATGTACCTTGCAATGTCCTCTCTTTCATGAGAGCCTGTAGGCAGCGACATATCATGGGAAATATTACCACTTTTTATGAGGTAAAACTTGCAGTTTTTTCCTAGATGTATGGTATCGCATTGTGGGTTTGAAAATCAACAAACCTATGTACCATCCCCCCTCCAGGTCGAGCGGCAGAAAGTGTACCTCATGCAGCTTGGTACTACGACCTGCCAAGATAAGTGTTATCGACATGACTGACGGTTTCCTCACAATGTATAGCCATTTTATGCAATTACTTGTATAAGCGAACCAAGAAACGAAGACAAGTTACACATGTCAGGCATCTGCACCATTTCGTAATTGTATGTTAGTTTGGTATATTTCAGGTAACATCGTAGTTCGGGTGGAGGATGCAAATTCCCAAAACTGTCATGATAGTCTGCATTTTTGCCCCATTTTATGTAAGCTACCCAGTGTGTACCAGGCCCGGCTGCCATGGCCAGAAAAATGCTGGCACATTCGTCTCTCTTGGGTTTAGGGGCAAAGCATCTCTAATAAACACTTCCCTGATATACAGTATTTCCAATTGGTGCACAGCTAGTTCCGAATCCACATTTGTGAGCGATCATTTCGGTTGATATCTCAATGCCTCTTCCTGCTAGTCATTTTGCACTCTTCCGCCTCCTACTTTTTTATGGCCTTACGTACAGGCCTTTGCTTTTTTTTACCCATGGCGATAACTTCCATGTTTGCATTGTGTCTTTGTGCCTTGGACAACTGCTTCTGTTCGTTCGATGCTGTGTTGACAGCTCGGACGATACCATGTATGGCTCCGATTAGGCCCCCGAGGGACCTGAGAGCAGGAAAACACAATGGAAAAAANCAGCTCGGACGATACCATGTATGGCTCCGATTAGGCCCCCGAGGGACCTGAGAGCAGGAAAACACAATGGAAAAAATCCATCGATAGATGTATTCTTGGCCTTGCATGCTTTTCTTCCTTTTGTCACTGCTTTTAGTTTCACTTGNGAAAAAATCCATCGATAGATGTATTCTTGGCCTTGCATGCTTTTCTTCCTTTTGTCACTGCTTTTAGTTTCACTTGTGCCTTTCTCTTGATCTCTGAACCTGTTCCCATTTAAACTTGTATCTTTCTCTTGTTCTTATCTTACATTTCCATCTTCACCTTGGCCTTCATCACTTTGGATACGCCCCAGGCAGCCATTTTTTTCACCGAGTCCAGTGTCTAATGATTTTATTATCTCATCGGTCTTCTGTGCGTATCTTGTCTGCCTGGTACCTGGCTTGCAAATCCTGGTTTAGGGAGTAAGTGATGTTGTGCTGCTTGCATGCCNGAAAAAAATCCATCGATAGATGTATTCTTGGCCTTGCATGCTTTTCTTCCTTTTGTCACTGCTTTTAGTTTCACTTCTGCCTTTCTCTTTATCTCTGAACCTGTTCCCATTTAAACTTGTATCTTTCTCTTGTTCTTATCTTACATTCCCATCTTCACCTTGGCCTTCATCACTTTGGATACGCCCCAGGCAGCCATTTTTTTCACCGAGTCCAGTGTCTGATGATTTTATTATCTCATCGGTCTTCTGTACGTATCTTGTCTGCCTGGTACCTGGCTTGCAAATCCTGGTTTAGGGAGTAAGTGATGTTGTGCTGCTTGCATGCCNACGTATCTTGTCTGCCTGGTACCTGGCTTGCAAATCCTGGTTTAGGGAGTAAGTGATGTTGTGCTGCTTGCATGCCTCATCCAGGACATTGATACCCATGACAACAAGTGACAACTTTTTAGCTAGATTGGTTCCCAGCCCGCAGAACCTGTATCCAGGAATGTGCAGCTCGAACGATAGATTGTTGGTCAGCATATTGATGATCCCGCTTCCAGCTATGCTCTTACCTCTTCGAGGCATCGCGATGAACTGGCATAGTAAAGTATATACACGCTTCTTTTATACTTTTATGTTTCAGTTTCATTTAAGACTTCGAACAGTATGGATGGAAATTGCTAATGATGCATCTGCTTTGTAATTTTTGCAGTCAAGCATTTACAGCTCTGCACAGTATTCGTCGACATGAAATATCAACCTGCAGAATGAGAAGTTCAAGTGTGACTTTTCAATGCAAACTCTGCCGGAGGCAGTTTACTTGGAGTGATATAATGAAGAGACATTCTACAAATTATAGCACTGGTTCTCTGCAACTGGAATCAGCACCGCAGTTAGCACTGCATGCATGCAGTAAGCACCACATGCACCCTAGTTGGCAATGCACACACCACAAGATAGTAGTGGCAACATACGTATTATTAAGCAAGACGTTACTCTACCCATATGCATTCATGTTGAAGATGAATATATCTCACACAAACACAAAAATCACGCCAATACAGAGATGATGCTATCAGAATTCAAGAGTCTGTGTGCCTTATGCTGGAAAGAGAAATACGNAAAAATCACGCCAATACAGAGATGATGCTATCAGAATTCAAGAGTCTGTGTGCCTTATGCTGGAAAGAGAAATACGAATTTTTGTCGATCGTTAAGGACAGACCCCTATATAAAAGGAGGTACCGACGGGGATTCAATTAGCTCATCACCGACCATCGATAATGATTTACAACATTTCGAAATTAGGGCATAGTGGCCTCAAGCAGTGTCTTCAGAAAGATGAAGATGGGGGTTGTTTCGTACCAAGAAACGATGGATCTTGTGATGCTGGTAGAAGAATAATTAGAAATGTTGGTAAACACGAACGATCTGAGGATGCTGCTACAAAANTGGATCTTGTGATGCTGGTAGAAGAATAATTAGAAATGTTGGTAAACACGAACGATCTGAGGATGCTGCTACAAAAAATTTTATCATAGAAACTAGTAACGGCATAATATCGGAACTGCGCAGTATGTTGACCGAACAAAACACATTCTTTCAGAACTACCTGTCTGAGCTTGGGGTGAAGATGGAGCATGTGAAGAGGGAGATCGTCCGCGATATGGTGGCCGTGGACGAGTGTGTAACAAGTGTTCAAATCCAAATCATAAAAATATTTAATGTACCATCTGTGCAAAATGAAGAGAATCTGAAAAACCTGGAAGGATATATGACACACAAATTAAATACCTCGATTTCCCACCACACTACGAAAATGGATAATCAAAATTACAGCAGGGACACGGATGTCTGCAGTGAATGCCTGGGTAGGATAGGAAGTATTTTGGCAGAGGCCCAAAACTAAACATATAAAAGAGCAATAGTAACAATTTTTATTCAGTGTGATGTCGGACATTGCCAGCGACTTGCATCGGACCATTCAGTCTGTTAGCTCGAAGTATTTGCTCGCCAAATGGGCCAACATTTCACGCAACCTTATAAATGAAGAAATTTTTAAGCCCATTACTCGTTGTCTTGATGTACTCAGGGACAGCAATGGTGCATCTGCAACATTGAAGACCGAAATCGACGATACTGCTGAGCCTATGAAGAAGCGAAAACATGATGATGTACAGAGAGATCGGGACGATAGATTAGATGCAGATTTGCCACACAAGAGAAAAGAATGGAAGAGAATCTTCAAACACAATGATCTGGTTCGCCGGTACCTACGATTGTACACATCTCGTAATAATGATACGCCATATGTACCATGTATACAGGCATAATGATAAATGGTTCCTCGGTGCTGAAAATGTAGAGTTTCTACCAGGCGGGATCATCCTAGTATGCGATTACAAGACACATGAAACCCCCGGACCAAATTAACTTCTATTTCGCAAGGAGTCCAGGGAGTTTGCAGGATCCGACCTGCTAGAATACAAGACATTGTTCGAACTCATGTATGCACATTACCAAGATAATGATCCCGAGACAGGTGTTCATAAGGATGAAGATCATGAAAAAATCGACATTCTCGCAGACCTCTTCATCAGCCTAGCACTGAAAAGTGGCGATGGTTTAAAGAAGATAGACGACAATAAGAACAACCGCTGCATATTCTGGGACGACCCGAATCAGCTGACTTATAGGCTTCAGCTAGTTCTCGCTTCGCAAATGGTTGGGAATCACTCCCACACTAACGAGATNCGAATCAGCTGACTTATAGGCTTCAGCTAGTTCTCGCTTCGCAAATGGTTGGGAATCACTCCCACACTAACGAGATAATTTAAATCATTGAAGAACTGAAGGAGGTAAGCTACATATAATGAGTCGATTAGGAATCGCCAATGAACTGCACGCACCTGCGAGATGTAACTATCGCTGCCGCAATATCATAATATGTAGGATGGACTACCTTTTCCAAGCCGACCTTGTGGAGATAATACCATATGCTTGGGTCAACAAGGGCTACAAATACATGTTGACCATCATCGATGCATATAGCAAATTCGCCTGGGCGAGACCTGTGAAGTCGAAGAATGCTCACGATGTCACCGAGGCCATGGCAAATATATTGTGAAAAGGATGCATCCCGACTAATCTGCAAACCGACCAGAGCAAGGAATTCGACAATGCAAAGTTCAAGGCCCTAATAAAGAAACCAAACATTAATCATTATTCCACAAACAGCAATCTCGAAGCTTCTATCGTCAAGAGTTTCAGCAGGTCTCTGAAGGGAAAATGTGGAGGCATTTCGCTGCAACTGGCAGCTACAAGTGGCTGATACTACTGCCAAAACTTGTCTGCGAGTATAATTATACTATTCATTCTACCACTCGCATGAAGCTCGAAGATGTCAAGGATGACTCCCTGGTTTGAACCTTGTACACTGACATGACTAGGAGGCAACTACGCAAGTCTAAAGCCAAGGTTGGGGACCTGGTGCTCATCTCTAAACAGAAAGGCATATTCGAGAAAGGGTTCACAGCGAATTGGAGCCCCTTACTCTTTCTTGTGCAACATATATGTAACTATGCTCTAATGACATACTTTCTCGACGATCTGATTTATGTTCCTATCCATGGTGGTTTCTACAAAGAGGAGATCCTGCCTACAAAGTTTCCAGACGTGTATTTTGTAGAGAAAGTGTGGAAACAGCATAATGGACGGTCATATGCCAAGTGGTGGGGTTCCCCAGCCCGCTACAGTTCCTGGGTCGACGATGTGGACATCGATCGGTGAACCTTGAAGATTGCAATAAATAAAGCTGTGTTTTTTTTTCATTTTGTACATTACAAATAAAATTATTTTTAAAAAAAGTTGTGTGTTTTATTTATTTTAAAAACCTGCTTCATACTAAAATTGTTTTAAATAAAAATACTGTTTGAAAAAATTAGATATGACAATTTACGTACTTTGAAGGAATGGCCAAGTCCCATTCGGTACAGACGGATAGCAGGCTGCATAATCGAGAAAATAGCAGTACCTAAACATTGAAAATAGAATCCAGTTAGGAGGGCACTGACAGCACAACCTATACATTATACACTGGAGAGCCAAAAAAACTGGTACAGGTGTGCGAATGCAACTAATAGAGGCATGGAACCAATCAGAGTAACGTGATGCGGTCGGCAGCGCCTATATAAGACAACAAGCATCTGGCAAAGTTGCTAGATCGGTTACTGCTGCTACAATGGCAGGTTATCAAGATTTAAGTGAGTTT
>NQII01009655.1:0-18307 GCA_002778355.1 Clitarchus hookeri | reverse complement strand
AATGCGACACCCCACACATCGAGAGTGGCTACCGAGTGGCTCCAGGAACACTCTTATGACTTTAGACACTTCCATTGGCCACCTAAATCACCAGACATGAATTATTGAACATATCTGGGATGCCTTGCAATGTGCTGTTCAGAAGAGATCTCCATCGTCTCGCACTCTTATAGATTTGTCGTTTGCAATGCAGGATTCATGGTGTGAAATGCCTCCTGCATACTTTCAGACATTATTCGGGTCCATGACACGTTGTCTTGCGGCACTTCTGCATGCTCGTTGGGGCCCTACACGATATTAGGCAGGTGTACCAGTTTTTTTGGCTTTTCNCGTCTTGCGGCACTTCTGCATGCTCGTTGGGGCCCTACACGATATTAGGCAGGTGTACCAGTTTTTTTGGCTTTTCAGTGTAATACAAACAAACATGGCTGCCACCTGGTGGCTAAATCGTTAGCTCGCATGGTGGATAAATCGAGAAAATAGTGCCACCAAAGTGTTCAAATTGAAAACATTAAATCCAAGATGGCGGCCTCCAGCGATGTATAAACAAATGAGANTAGTGCCACCAAAGTGTTCAAATTGAAAACATTAAATCCAAGATGGCGGCCTCCAGCGATGTATAAACAAATGAGAACGAAAAAATCCAAGATGGCAGAATGAGTATAGTTGGGAGGGGGTGGAAGCCTGTCGACTTATTAACCAACGATAAATATTGGAAGGGGAGGGGATTTTTAAGATAATTTTAAAGTAATGGAGCTGTGGGAGATGATCTGCGGATATGTAAGTTTTTAAAAATACCATTTTAAATGTTGTTTGTAATTAATGTTTATACATTTTTATAAACATTTCTAAAAAAATTTAATTTTTAAAATAATTTGTTGACATATTTTTGGAAATTTTTTGGGTTATAGTTAAATCACAGGGTCAAGGTCACCTGAATCAAACATGGTGGACAATATGGCTGAAATAATTAAGATGGCTTATGGGTAAGGTCTGACTCCAGACCCCGGACCCTGTGTATCGATTTGGCATATAATATGCTTATAAAACCTATATGGTCGCCACTGCTCTGCTCTCGAAAACGATTCCCCTTATCCTTCCGATTGGTCGAAAAATGTTTTTATGTGGATCATCGTTTTTGCAACTAGGGTATCAGTGCTTTTTGAGGATAAAACCGGTAATCTTGAGTGAAAAAGGGAAATTTTGAGGGTAAGATGGCCGCTGGAGGACCGGAATGACAGAACATGAACAGCTCCGGCACTCCTACAAACACGCCCTTGGCCCAGAATCGGTATAATCAATCTACTGTTCAGAAGTATATCTTAACTTATATCTAACTTAGTCTTTGTAATTAAGTGTCAAATTAATTGCAGTTCCGCCGCGATCTCAGTTATACTTTGCTGTTCTTTTATAAATTAAATTACCGCATATTAAGAAGATATTAAATTAATGAAAGGACGTATAACATATAAAAATTGAACACCGCGTATGGGTGCATATGTGGCGTAACGATTAGTGTACTTGACATAGACGCAGAGGTTCCGGGTTCATTTATCGTTACCACAATGGGAATTTTCAAAATCGTAGTTTGGTTGGTACATGCCTCACACGGCCCCATAAAATGTGTTCAATACAGCCCACACTGACCTATTTAAACAATAAAAAATTGACAAATTGCTTTGTAGAAGTCAAAATAATAGCATGTGATTTTGCAGGAAAATAATTTTAAAAATACTACACAAATTGTAATTATACAGGATATCCGTCGGTGGGTTCCAGTACTTTTTTTTGTAAAAAATACTGGATATATCCCGTATACTTTTGAAGCAATTCCCTGCAAAGTTTACAAACTTTTTTTGTAGTGTTAAATATAAATTTTTTGCCAACTATTTTTCAAACATTTTTTTGTAAATTTACAAAAAATATTTTACTGTGTGTTACACTTGCCGTGTTTTCCCTGCTGCCTATACATTTTGCTGCGATTATTGTTATTGTAAAACAAACGTGGCATTCATTTCTGAATACCACATGATGATATTCTGAAATGGTTCAATGCAGGTGCTTGCTTGTCAAAATGTACTCAGTACCATGGTGTTGGGCGGTCAGTGCAGGTGCTCGCCAGAGACTTATGAAAGATAGTTGTCTACATGGAGATGGCACTGATGGTCTGTGTTAAAATAATTTTTTCACTGGCATTCAGGAAATTATCGCATATATCTGCTGCATTATTTCTTTGAAGCCAGTGGGTCATTATTTGCAGGTAGTGATTGCTAATTGCGGTTTTATATCTCAGACGATCACTACGAGGCAGATATTTAGTGCCTAGTGTAACACGTTAGTGTTTCCGTTTTCTAGTGAAAGATACGAAGTGTGTTCAAAAAATAAGCTGACTTTGCAAATTTCGAGGGCTACGTACATTCGATTATCGACTGTTTTTATTGTTATGTTGGTACACATGTCCCCAACATATGTTTAAATTATCAACCATTTTGCATTGTTAGTTTGTTTGTGACAGATATAAAGGTTAGACGTGTTTTGGTGTGCTTGGCGATTTTTTGCTATCGCAAATAATGGTTCAAAGAGTCTATATTAACAACACCGTAATCATGCCTCAGCCACCGTATTCACCGGACGTGGCCCCTGCGACTTGTTCCTGTTTCCAAAACTGAAGATACCCATGAAAGGACGGAGGTTTGCCACAATTGAGGAGACAAAGACCTGGGAGACTTCAATGCCATACCAAAATGCGCATATCATAAGTGCTTCGAGGATTGGCAAAAAGCGCTGGCACAAGTGTATTATATCTCAGGGGGATTACTTTGAAGGGGACAAAATATATATTGATGAATTAATAAATATTTATCGAGACAAAGTCACAAAATAACAAGTCACCTTATTTTTTGAACACACCTCGTATGTATGCGATCATACAGTGAAATGAAATGTGTATCACATGTTGATAAATTAAACCGTATAAACTACCTTTATTGTAAATAATAACTATACTTTTATATTCACCATACTGCGGCTGCAAACATTGTTTCAGAATATAAGGAACAAATTGCGCCTGTAACAGATGTTTTAGATGCGATTCGTGTCAGAAAGTATGTCCATCTATAACAGCAGTGGTACTGATGCGCATGTACACATTACAAATTTATGATGCAAAACATTTTTTAGGTGTATATAATAAAACATTCAAAATTTTTTTATTAAATAAATTTTTACCTTTTTTGGCTAACGCCCTACAAAATATACAAATAATAAACGGTTGTTTGAAAATATGAAGGACCGAAATGATCACGCTCTGCATTAAACTCTCTCTCTCTCTCTCTCTCTCTCTCTCTCTCCATTTCTCTCTAACTTATTGTATGAAAATGATGGAATTATGAGTAATACCCATCGAAGTTCACAATAAGAGAAAACCTTGCATAATTTTCTCTGTTGCTGCATATGTCATCGAATGTGTTTCAGTGCTCTTTGTAACATTTTCGGATAGCATGATTTATGAGTAATTATTTGCATGAGTTCAAACATGAACATATTTCAGTAAAACTTATTGCAATGTGGCGTGTGCATGGGGCAATCGACAGTGAATCGCTGGTTTAAGGGTTTCAATCAGGTGTCGAATCGCTAAGAAGAGAAAGGGAGAGGATGAAGTTCAAGGGTGAAAAGCCATGCTTTAAATGGATGTGTGGAGGCAAATCGACACACCACTGTCAAGGAACTAGTTGGACAGTTTTGTTGTACTAGATCAAACGTTCCCGACAATATTCAACAAATAAAGGAAGTAAAAATATTCACAACTATGTGCTTCATGAACTTACGAAGCATCACAAATAGCACTGGACGTCCACATTAACCCGTTTGTTCGTCACTACAGAGGGACTTTACTCGACTGTACAAAAAATGTGCGATGACATTTGGATTCTGCACGATATAGAAGCATACTGGGCAGTCATTTCACGATGGTGAAACTCTCAGACACTTTCNTACTAGATCAAACGTTCCCGACAATATTCAACAAATAAAGGAAGTAAAAATATTCACAACTATGTGCTTCATGAACTGACGAAGCATCACAAATAGCACTGGACATCCACATTAACCCGTTTGTTCGTCACTACAGAGGGACTTTACTCGACTGTACAAAAAATGTGCGATGACATTTGGATTCTGCACGATATAGAAGCATACTGGGCAGTCATTTCACGATGGTGAAACTCTCAGACACTTTGCGAACCTATGATTTAGCCGCAAAATATTTTATGATACGAGGTATCCTCTGTTATCATCACACAATGCCAAAACCCAAGTGGCAAAACAATTATGAAATAGAAGCCAAGAAACCTGTGACCTGTGGTATGAAAAAGTCTCGGACCGTTCGAATTCCGTTGAATTAGCACTATCAGATCAATAAGTTTATGCTACTAAGTCCTGCCCTATATGATAAGATGTTAAAAAAAAGGTTACTGGAGAAATTGCTTTCAAACGATTCATGGAGTCGTGGCAGCCACCTTTATTCAAGACCAGAATCATAGGTCTTGTGTTTAATTGGCAGATATGTTTTGCTGCAGCTGGAGACTTTTAAATAATGCGATCACACTAGTTGACTAAATGTATCTAAAACACCCCTCCTCCCTTGTAAATGTAAAATCACGCCTAGATGTCACTACTACTGCCACTGCTGCTATAAAATAAGGCAGAGTGCTTAAAATTTGTAAGTACTACACGATACCGGCAAAATGGCTGGCGCAATGGTGCTCAGGTATTTCAAATGTGGTGAAGTTATTGGTTTCCTCATCAGAAAGCATTCCACCACTGCCATTTCCACCCTTCTCAAGTCGTCGAAGTTGACCGTCAGGGATGTGAGTGAGAAAAGGAAATGGGAAGGCACAACCACAATCAAACCGTGGACAGATAGGCTACATGTGTTTGTAGGCAGGGATCATCAAGAATTAATGGATGTAATATGTCAACATGTGATATCATCACCTGTGAATTATGCAGTGTCACTAATTGTGAAACTAGAGATTTTATTGTGCGTCGAGAATTGTGGGAGACCTGGAGTTTTAAATCTCAGGCACCTGCCCATAATCCACACATTTCACCTGTGAATGCAAAAAGCTAAATTTGGTGGTGTAAATAGCACAATCATTAAAATATGGACGACAGTAGACAAGTGCTGTGGAGTGATGAATCACGCTAAATCATGTGGCAGTCTGTTAAGGGTTTTTTGTTGACGCGAAGGCCAGATGAACGTTTAATGTCAGCCTGTATAGCGCTCACGGTAAAATTTGGCGGAGGTGAGGTGGAAATGTGTGAGTGTTTTTCATGAAAGTGACCTGGTCATCTTTTAATAATATGGGACATATTAAAGGTGGAGTGCTATAACAANGTGAGTGTTTTTCATGAAAGTGACCTGGTCATCTTTTAATAATATGGGACATATTAAAGGTGGAGTGCTATAACAACATTTTGAATGGCTGTGTGTTACCTGCGGTAGAATATAATTTCACACATTACAACCGTGTGTTTCATCATGACAGTGCTCCCTGCCATAAAGTATGATTGTGAGTATTTTGTGGAGAATAGGGAACAGAAAATATACAGGCTANCATGACAGTGCTCCCTGCCATAAAGTATGATTGTGAGTATTTTGTGGAGAATAGGGAACAGAAAATATACAGGCTAGCCTGAAGCCCCGACCTTAATACCATAGAATATCTCTGGGATGAACTGGAATGACAACTGGATGCCATACCCCAACAATCTCAAATCACTTACTATACTTGCTAGAGTGTTGCAGAAGAATGGCCTTCCATTCCTAGGAGGTGTTCCCACACCTGGTCTCCCCCACAGGGTTAGAGCTGTAACAAAGGCCAAGTATGGGTCCACCACATTATAATGTCCGCTACTGGGCGGTATATCCTATCGATACTTATAAGACAGTTTCGCATGGGTCTCCAGATACATTTAATGACATAGTGTAAGTTTAGTCAGGTTCAAAACTCAGAATTTTTTTTTTTGGTATAGAATGAACATTATTTTCCGAACAATTGAATAAATGGTTTTTTAATGCCCTTTATTGTATATTTGGTGGACAGTATAAAATGCATAGGTGATAATAAAGATTAACATTTCTTATGCTCTTCTTACTGCCCGCCAAGTATATATTGTCTCCTCGCTATCTGCATATAACACACATACAAAATATAAAATTTAGAATGGTGAGGTTTTTTCGTTGTTTGCAAAAATATAACATTAATGCACTGTCAATGAAATGGGAATTGGCACATGATACACAGCAGTTTATACATTTCGCTAGGAGAACGTATTTGGATTGTAATACATGCGTCAATAGGAGGGCCATAATTCCACCGTAACGCGTACCCCATGAAATCATACGCCGATCTTTGGTCATGAAATGCATCGAACTTCAGGCCGTATTTACGAGCACAGTAGACCTTTGCAGTTTGAGCGGCATCTGAGAGATTGTTTTTTTGGCTGGAAGGCAGCAATTGCAGTTTCAGCCAAAATTACTGCTTTCTCGGGTGGTGTATGTGTCGCCAGTGTCTCTGAAGGTTAAGAAGAGTAAGTTTTGTTAAAGAAACTATGTGTTCATTGGCATAATTTTTCAATGATTCAAGCATTCAGTCATGACATCCTACTATTTCGTATGCATTTCTAAGCACTCGTTCAACACAATTTCTGCTCGAACTTTGCATTGCAATTCAAAGTAAATTTAGTACAAAAAATGAGGCTATGGACACAAGGGATTATTGAATTGGAGTCGGTGCTGTCCATCATCTTGTATTAGATCAATATATAGTTGTTTGTCGTTTAAAAGCTTTTGATTTTCCCTCAAAATTTCCCACTTTTCTTTCAAAATTTCCCCTTTGCTATTAAAAATGTTCTATTTTTTCCCCTTTCAACCTCCTATAATTCCCCCGTGAATGTGTAAAACCAGAAGTATCTTATATATATATAATGATCATAATTTCCTCTACATTGCTGCAAATAAGGTTTAATAGAGTTCTTAAAAGTCTAGATGGTAGGAAGGCCTTGACGTCCCGTTGACAGAAATATCATTAGAGACGAAACCAGAAACATAATATGCAACAGTATTGAAACAATCAGAAATTCACACATGCTTTCGTGGAAGTCAAACTCAGAAAACCCTGTGCCATAAGCTATCGTGCTAAGAACTTCATTATGAAGGTCGGTTTTGGAGCATCAACTTCGGATATAAAGTTTTTAATGTTTTGAATTAAACTATTTGCTGACCTCAAATATTTACAGGGCCGTCATTTTGAAAATAAGTGTCTGAGGTACTCATAACAAGTAAGTTTATTGGGCCTACCATAATGCTACTTGCGTGATGAATTTGGTGGAAATCGACTGATTGGTCCCTGGGATACGGCATAAAAGCTGAATTTTTGTATTTGGTGCTTTCTTACAAAATTTCCTACAAACCGTACCCGTATAAGATGCTTCTAACTGATATTGTCAACGTAAAAAGTTTGCTTGAATTTGGTTAAATTGTTTAATAGATATGACAAACTAATGAAAATATTTATTTTAAGCCAATTTGAAAATAACAGCCTGAGCCCACTTAAATCGTGTAATTTTTCACTGCCTTCTGTAGAAAAATTATTTGTATTATTCCGGAAATATGGCAAAATGTACAATTTTCTCGCCTGGCACAGTTTTGAAAAAAAAACCCGGTAAAAGAGGATAGCTCTATGCATAATTTATGTTTATAATGAATACTATTAGTGTACAAATTTGGGTTAAATTTTGTTGAATTGTTTAATATATATAACCTACTTACCTATATTATTTATATTAATGGCATTCAAATAATTGCTGCTGCACTCAAAACATGTTACATTTTGTACCCTCCTGACGCACTATTTGCGTGTAAAATTGGGTGGGAATCGGTTGATTAGTCCTCGAGATATGGCATGAAACCTCAATTTCTTTTCAGTTGACGATCTTCATAAATGGATGGCAGAAATGTCATGGTAATACATACAGTATGCTGAAATAAATAACTGCAAACAAACAAATTTTCCTTTAAATCCTTTGAATGGTTCCCGAGATACGACATTACATCCCAAAACCAAGTTTAATATAGTTCGCCAAGAACATACTTTCAACATGAACTACTCACATCACATTACATAAACCGAAATATACCTTTTGTACTACTGTGCGTTGACTCAGTTTCTACAAGAGCCTAAATTAGGATTAAACAAATGTTGAATGGGGCATATCGAACACACTATCTGAGAACATTGCATCAGCACAAATTAAATTGTCGAGGAAAGCATTTTAAAGTTTAAAATAATTCATTTAAATCCGAAAGATTTCGAATATTTTCTATTTTGGACTGCATGAATGACATCCTAATGTAGTTTATTTGCCCCACGAAGGGTATTCCAAATTTGCAAAATAACCCGTTATTATTAAGTTACGCTATTTTTGAACTAGAAATGACCAATGAGAAACATTGTGTCTTAAGTTACGATGTCTTCATTGAAAAAGTTTGGACATTCAACAGCTTAAACCAACATATGGTGTTGCTAATTTCAAATTTTAATTCAAAAGTAAACATCCAATTAT
The DNA here is from genome assembly GCA_002778355.1 of Clitarchus hookeri. Classification (NCBI taxonomy): domain Eukaryota; kingdom Metazoa; phylum Arthropoda; class Insecta; order Phasmatodea; family Phasmatidae; genus Clitarchus; species Clitarchus hookeri. Next base: position 9,679 of record NQII01009655.1, on the reverse strand, counting down.
AAAGTTTTTTTGTATAAAATAAGTTGTTATTTGCAATTTACTAATTTAAAAATTTATTAAGTTTACTATTGTAAAGATTGTTTTCTGTGGAGAATAACTTAGTAAAATACATAAACTAAAGGCTGCTTCTTAGAAAAAATTCAAAAAAAAATTGTTAGTTTTTACTTTTTAACTATCAGTATATTTACTCTTTAAATAAAACACAATTGAACATGTAAGGTCAGTTAGAAAATTGCAAAAAAAAAAATTCATACAGATTTAAGACTATTTCTTGAACAAGTCTTTTTCGGCCAGTAATTGTGCCGATTTTGTTTATTTGACTATATAAGCTTCAAGAGTTTTGTAGAAAATTTATAATACTATGGAATGAGAACACATTAGTAGTAATATTAAAGGAATAGTTTGAACCAAGTTTTATACAATTAAAACTTGTGGTAGTAATTTAAATTATATTTGTAAAATTATTATTGAAATTATTTATTCAAACTATTTATGCTAAAACTTTTTAATGTAACGACGTTAAATGTAAAAATAAAATAATTTATAAAAATTGAGTGTATATTTCTTTTGTTGGTTTAATTTTCACCAAAATTTAGAGTGGTCATGCATTTTATGAAAAGTATTTGGACTTATTGTTTCGAAAATAATTAAATAAAGTCAATTGATTACGTTTTTATTCAGAAATTTATTTTAATTCAAAGAAATGTGGTCCAAACAAGACAACTTAGAAAAGATTTCATACAAGTAAATAAAAAAAAATTCTCTAAATTTAGAAAAAATTAAGGAAGTGAAAAAGTCCCACTTCTCAACGATTAGTTCAATGTATAGTTAAAAAAATTTTTTTATATATTTCTATACAATTCATGACCACAATAAATTTTATAGAAAACTAAAAAACAAAAAAAAATTATTACACAAATGTTGATGAACAATTTTATTTATTTATTTTTTATATCGTTAGATTAACATTTTATAATATAAAGAATTAAAAAAAATCCAAACATATTTACTTAAAATATATATTAAATNAGGGCATATCGAACACACTATCTGAGAACATTGCATCAGCACAAATTAAATTGTCGAGGAAAGCATTTTAAAGTTTTAATAATTCATTTAAATCAGAAAGGTTTCGAATATTTTCTATTTTGGACTGCATGAATGACATCCTAATGTAGTTTATTTGCCCCACGAAGGGTATTCCAANTTTCGAATATTTTCTATTTTGGACTGCATGAATGACATCCTAATGTAGTTTATTTGCCCCACGAAGGGTATTCCAAATTTGCAAAATAACCCGTTATTATTAAGTTACGCTATTTTTGAACTAGAAATGACCAATGAGAAACATTGTGTCTTAAGTTACGATGTCTTCATTGAANATTAAGTTACGCTATTTTTGAACTAGAAATGACCAATGAGAAACATTGTGTCTTAAGTTACGATGTCTTCATTGAATAAGTTTGGACATTCAACAGCTTAAACCAACATATGGTGTTGCTAATTTCAAATTTTAATTCAAAAGTAAACATCCAATTATAAAGTTTTTTTGTATAAAATAAGTTGTTATTTGCAATTTACTAATTTAAAAATTCATTAAGTTTACTATTGTAAAGATTGTTTTCTGTGGAGAATAACTTAGTAAAATACATAAACTAAAGGCTGCTTCTTAGAAAAAATTGTTTCTTTTTACTTTTTAACTATCAGTATATTTACTCTTTAAATAAAACACTATTGAACATGTAAGGTCAGTTAGAAAATTGCAAAAAAAAAAATTTATACAGATTTAAGACTATTTCTTGAACAAGTCTTTTTCGGCCAGTAATTGTGCCGATTTTGTTTATTTGACTATATAAGCTTCAAGAGTTTTGTAGAAAATTTATAATACTATGGAATGAGAACACATTAGTAGTAATATTAAAGGAATAGTTTGAACCAAGTTTTATACAATTAAAACTTGTGGTAGTAATTTAAATTATATTTGTAAAATTATTATTGAAATTATTTATTCAAACTATTTATGCTAAAACTTTTTAATCTAACGACGTTAAATGTAAAAATAAAATAATTTATAAAAATTGAGTGTATATTTCTTTTGTTGGTTTAATTTTCACCAAAATTTAGAGTGGTCATGCATTTTATGAAAAGTATTTTGGACTTATTGTTTCGAAAATAATTAAATAAAGTCAATTGATTACGTTTTTATTTAGAAATTTATTTTAATTCAAAGAAATGTGGTCCAAACAAGACAACTTAGAAAAGATTTCATACAAGTAAATAAAAAAAAATTCTCTAAATTTAGAAAAAATTAAGGAAGTGAAAAAGTCCCACTTCTCAACGATTAGTTCAATGTATAGTTAAAAAATTTTTTTTATATATTTCTATACAATTCATGACCACAATAAATTTTATAGAAAATTAAAACACAAAAAAAAATTATTACACAAATTTTGATGAACAATTTTATTTATTTATTTTTTATATCGTTAGATTAACATTTTATAATATAAAGAATAAAAAAAATTCCAAACGTATTTACTTAAAATATATATTAAATAATTAAATATATTTTACTTATATAAAACACTCTACAAGATTTATCTTTAATAATATTATTAATAATTACCCATTCAAAATTTTTTTTTCTTTCCTATTAAACCTAATATTTATTAAATCAAGATAAATCTGACAGCAGTAGAGTCAAGAATATGCATAACAAAATAGTAAAATTTCACGAGGATAAAATTTTATGTGATTGTTGGTGTCTCCCAAATTTTTTAAAAAAGGAAAATTAATATTAATTACTTTCTAATTACAAAAATATAATCAAAGTATGTACCAAATACAAACATATAATAATCTGAATCAATTTCGTTTATTATAAAAAATAAAGTGATAAATATATTTTTGCAAGTATCGTGAGATAGAATATAAAATAAAATACGATATGAAAAAATTATATAGGATGCAACTTAGATTTTAAAAACCTGGTATTGTTTAAATATACACCGAAGATTAAAAAAAACTGGTACACCTGCCTAATATCGTGTAGGGCCCCCCGAGCACGCGGAAGTGCCGCAAGACGACGCGGCATGGACTCAACTAATGTCTGAAGGCATGCAGGAGGCAATTCANGCGGCATGGACTCAACTAATGTCTGAAGGCATGCAGGAGGCAATTCAAACCATGAATCCTGCAGGGCAGTCTACAAATCCAATCTGCGCCAATTGGAGAAAGGGTTGTACGTCTGTCACGTTTAATGATTCTCGTCAGTCGTCGTTTGTCCCGTTCTTTCACGATCTTTTTCCGGCCACAGCGATGTCGAAGATGTGATATTTTACCAGATTCCCGATATTCACGGTACACTCGTGAAATGGTCGTACGCGAAAATCCAAATGTTATCGCTACCTCGGAGATGCTATGTCCCATCTCTCATGCGCCGACTATAACACCATGTTCAAACTCACTTAAATCTTGATAACCTGCAACTGTAGCAGCAGTAACCGATCTAGCTGCCGACCGCATCGCGTTACTCTGATTGGTTCCGTACCTCTGTTATTTGCATACGCACGCCATTACCAGTTTTTTTTTGCCCTTATTCCTTCTAAGGCTAGTCCAACTTGGAAAAAAAAATGATTTAAAGTAATTGATTTATTAAAATTTTTCATTTTTTCTTTTTCAAACCTAATGAGAATAGGTACTAAATTTCCTGCAACTAAATTTTTACTACCAAAAATATTGTATAAGATTTCTGTGCCTGTGAACCCAGGCACCGGAAAATAAGAATAAGTATGAGCTAAATGAAAACATTATTATTATTTTATGTATATCACTAGTATAATATTTACTAACTCTATTTTGGTTATTTAATATCGCTTCACCAAATATAAATATATAATTATTTTCACAATCATATGTATAAATAGTTTCATCAAAATTGCTTTTAAAAATCACACTTTTCTTCAGTTTTTGACACTACTTATTTTTTTTATTAAAGGTACATAATTTTGTAATTGAAAAATTTTAAACAATTATATAATATATTTCAATTTAATAAACTAGTTTCGTGAAGAAATTTAATTACTAAATTAGTTTTTCCTTGTTTTCTTGGAGTAACTCTTATTGCTGAATAGTATACGGTAATGTTAACCATTATTTAAATTTTAATTTTTCTTCACTTAATATAAATGTTTTACATAAAAAATTCCTATTATTAATTAAGTTTCCTATTTGATCGGTAATAATCATTTATAAACTAAGAAACTTCATTATGATGTTCTACATAACGAAAATTCTATTGCTTTAATTAGATTTCATAGAACATATTTGACCCAATATAAATAATAATATAATCAATTTTTTTAAATCAAAACCGAGTAGTTCTTTTTCCGAAAGGAAAATACGATATTGAATAATTACAAAATATGTTTTAATATTTATACGGATCTTTTAAAATATACAGTAATGTTTTTGAAACAAATAAATTAATATATAGTTAATATAATCAGAGTTAAAATTATATTAAACTTGATAGTCGATTTTCATATATTTTAAGTTTTGAAAGAATTCAAATAATGAAAAATAAATAATGTTCAATTATTTCTAATTTAAATTTTTCCAAACTATTAATTATATTCTTAGTAATTTGGAATATAGTATCTTTATTAAATATGATTAAATGAATCACTCAGAAACATTTATTATTACTAGTTTTCATCCAAAAACATTTTTGTATTACTTTGGTTGTTTACGAAACTTCATATCCGTTATTTCATAAAATTTATAACCATAGGGCAATTAATTTTGTTTTATAAAAAGACACATAAATGGACATTTAATTTACCTTGATACTTCCATCAAAGAGTAATCTTGAACGTGTAGCAACGGTAAATTTCTTATAAAACATTTTATATTAAATAGTAACAATTATAAAACTTTAAAAATCTTACTTATTACATACAAAATTATAAAAAGTAAAACAATAATTGATGATTATAATTTTAATTTAAAAATTATTTAGAAATGAATAGAGATGATTATATATTTATTCAATTTACACTCTTAAAGATGTTTAAAATTTTGAGTGCCATGATGGCTAGGATTATGAATTTAATCATTCATATAGTGCGGATTGTTATTTATATTTAAATTCAAAAATTTCTCGTTAACAATTTTTTTGTTGAACAGAAGTAGCTATGAAATGGCATTTCTGTGCCAGCGTCTTGACAGGGAGCCGGGAGCCAGAAGCTTGGTAAGCAAATGACAAACCTCTAACATTTGCATTCCGCTTAGAAGACAGCCATCTTGACAGCCAGTGCCAAAATTTGCCAAAATTCCAAAAAATACCAAAATTTTGGCAATTTTTTTTCTAAATTAATATTCAAAAATTTATTTTTCAAAATCNATTTTGGCAATTTTTTTTCTAAATTAATATTCAAAAATTTATTTTTCAAAATCAATGTTTTTAAAAGATTGATTTAATATTTGAAAAACTAAAATTTTTTTTGGTAACATTTCAAAAGTTCCAAAAAACATTTTCCTCGCTCATTCCCTGGTGGCCATGTTTGTTCATGGCTCCCTAAACCAACGCCTAAGAGGTGGCCATGTTGGTTGTGGATCCCAAAGACACCACCCAGTCGTTATGTCATGCTCTGGCATTCTTGGGGGGTGGTGCTGAGGTGACGCAATGGATAGAGCGCAACTCCATGCTCTTGCATCCACATACCGACAGCTCCCAACAGACGCCTGCCACCTCATAGCCTCGGGCTACGGGACTTCACGTTCTTGCACTTCATAGCAAGGGGGTGTGCTGCAGTGACACAATGGGTGGAGCGCAACTTCGCGCTCTCGCATTCACAGGGGAGGCAGACGTGTCCCAAGAGAGACGCCTGCCATGAGATGTTGTGAGTAGATGACATTTCGAATTGGGGGGCCGCAGTGACGTAGTGGGCAGATCATATGTAAAAAATGTCATGCTTTTGCGTTCCATTGCGACGAGGGGGAGTGTGCTGCAGTGATGGAATGNCAGATCATATGTAAAAAATGTCATGCTTTTGCGTTCCATTGCGACGAGGGGGAGTGTGCTGCAGTGATGGAATGGATAGATGACAAGTTAAATGTCATGCTCTAGCATTCAATTTCGATGGGAGGTGCTGCGGTAGCGTAGTGAATAGAGTGTAGAACTTCGCGGTCCCACATTCATAGGGGAGGGCAGACGTGTCCCAAGAGAGATGCCAGCCATGACATATACCCTCGGGGAGGCTCCTTACAGCAACGTACCCACCACAAGGGTGCCGCAGTGTTGAAATATATAGAGCGCAGCGGCTCCCAAGAGAGACGCCAGCCATGACAAATACGCTACAGCCTTTCACGTGTTTAAATAATAATGATAACCCCTCCAATCCCCCCTGCCGCGCACCCGTCGAGAGAGAAAAAAAAAATATATTTAAGTCTTACCATCACACACACACCTTCTCCCTCTCCCCCTCCCTGGAGCAACAGCATACTTACATACNGCATGCGCTCCAGCGTGTTACAACCCAGTATACCTGGCAAGGAGAAGACTGCAACCCTTGAAATGACTACAGTACACTGAATCAGACTGCGAGTGGGCCAATCCAGTCTTGCACGGGCTCCAGTATACCTGGCAATGTTAGGAACATACTTCTTGAACAAGCTATAGTAGAATATCAGGCAGCACACCTGACAAGCCTGCAACACACTTGCACGCGCTGCAGCATGCTTATCGAGAAATATATCTACCAAAAACCCCTCAGCAATATATCTGACAAGCAGAATTCGAAGACGCCTGTAAGTTCTCCAGTACATGGTGGGAGAAATAACACTCTCTCCGAGACGACATACATAACTACATAGGCCTGACCCAGAGCTATTTTTCTTTTAAGGGCTGATAACCATAGTGGACGGTATGAATGGCATCATCCAGGTCATTCATCTATGAAAGTGCTAGTTTGTTCGTGCGCTCGGTGTAAACTTCGTGGTGGTACGAGCTAATACTACTGACCCGTATTCTCATGCTGCGCTGGGCCAAAAGGATGCGCTGATAATCGTCAAATGTAAATGTGTTTTCAACTATGCACCTCTGTATCCCTTTTGCGCATTTCACCACCGTATTCTGCCAACAGTATACATACATCTTCGCCCGCAACCCGACAAACTCAACCATATCGTTACCCGCGCACTCATCCTTAAACGTCCAAATCACCTTGGCGTTGACTGGAGAATAGCAGGGATGAGTGGGAGGGTAGCCGCCGCTGTCGAACTACGACATGAGCGCCGGGTCAGAGGCAAGGTCGCTGCAAAAGTCAGCGCAGTCGAGCTCCATTATAAAGGAATGGGTGTCCATATAAGAGAGACCGACACTGCTCCCATACCGCACTCGCATGACATCGTAGTAAAATCGATACATGAGTGTCTTTGACAGGTCGAGTACGGCAAACTCCGCGTATATGGGCTTGTCAAATGTTACACTATCGTGCCATAATTTGACCAGGGATAACGATGCACTATATATATCGTTTTGAATTTAAATGCAGGTTTAGCAATTAATTTCTACGCCGAACTTCTCTACAAATGAGCTCCATACACTGTTGTTTAAGTTTATTTTCCATAAGTTTGCCATACATTGTGTTATTCATTACTTAAAAAAAGTCCTTCTCGAAGGTGTTTGTGGCTGCCTGACCTTTCGTTGTATTCATGTCTATATACGGCTTTAGNATTAAAAAAAGTCCTTCTCGAAGGTGTTTGTGGCTGCCTGACCTTTCGTTGTATTCATGTCTATATACGGCTTTAGCCATGCCTTCTGCTGGAATTGAAGGACACGGTGAACAGCCTTCAGCAGCAACCCATGATCCAATGCTTGTTTCAGAGTACGGTAATGTACGATATAATGAATCTTGCTCTCCAGGGTCGTCATGAGATTAGCGTGTTTGGACCCNGTTTCAGAGTACGGTAATGTACGATATAATGAATCTTGCTCTCCAGGGTCGTCATGAGATTAGCGTGTTTGGACCCAGGGGGACGCTCATTCACTGGCAAGAATGGAAGATCCATGTGCTCATCGTGAAGAGCGGGAGGGTATTCTACATCTACCTCCAGTATGTAGCCGACATATCCGTCGTCTGGCACGCTCATCACATCGATGCTCGTGGCGGTCCATTCGAAACCGCCGTATGGGAGCGGCAGAGACATCGCCCAGCTGTATAAATTATTGGCATCTACGTACTGGAGGTAGGTGGATGGCTTGCTGGCAATGTACGTGGCTGGTAAATACATATTGTTGGACACCATACACCTCTTAATACACTGTGCCACCCCTCCCCGGATACCAGCTTCAATGAACAGGTGGATGTCGTAGTTGTTAAGCAACTCTAATTCCACCAGCATCTTGCGAAAGATTGCGTTAAATGAGTATCCGGGCGCGCTAACATAGCACACACAGTCGAGACTGTATGTGCGTAGACAGACCCCCGAAATTCTCGAAGACGTCGCACAGAATCAACAAGTCCGTCTGCAAGTAGAGCTCCGAATAGTCTCGGAGGGTGCGGCAGCCGAACACGTCCCATACGGTTTGTGCATGCTGGTAGTCTTCCGCACTGGCATTCCCCCCAGTAAGCCTTTTATAGAATGACTCTATAGCAGGTAACCGCGGATCGGCGAGCTTCTCCCACAAGCCAACATAATCGTAGGGGAAGACGCATTTCCAGGTTACCAGATCTAGCATGCGCTCTACCGTGAAGAAGCGAGATGTTGTGTGGAATTCGCCGGACGGCAGATTCTGTGCGAGAGTTGCCAGGCTGGCAGACATGAATCGAAACATGTCGATAAATAGAATGGTGAATTGGTTGCCCAAACTTTTACTGAAGGTGATGAGTTTTTCCTCGGTATGTGGAATAATAAATATGTCCTGGGAATCGTAGCCAAGCTGCTTAATAATAAAATTGGCATAATACATCAAGTTATGGAAGAGTATCAGCAGTATCTGGGGGTGGCTACGAAGCTTGTTTCAGTTATTACATGACGCCCCGATAAAACTGCCAGTAAAATTATCGTGGTCATGCATCTTTCGGTATTCGTAGGTGAACACGCAAGAACAGTGGCAGCAGGTAGTGGCTAGAGCATAGCCAGCCTGTTCCCCATGTGTTAGTGTTCGCATAGGTTCAGACTGACTATATGTGTCTTTCACCAGAAGACCTATCCTAACCACCTCTTCCGTGAAGCGTTTCGACACACCTTCGCCTGTGTAAATGGTTACACCCGGGGGTAGGCTTGTCGTCTTGGAGGCTGGAATAATTGCATTGTCTACTTTGACTATATGCCATAAGAATAGGGCTCGTGTTTTTGGTACCTATATATGTAGGACGCGTCCAGGTTCGGCTGACACGTCTGCAAAGGCACCAGCATCGCCTCGAAGTCTGCATATACTACGATAGGTACCTTACAGCCGTTTTGTTAATTCTGGAACTTGAAAACAGTTGGATTGCCGTCCGCGGCAGGCTGTGGCAATACCTCTTGTGCTCGGCCAGAGTTTCGGCACCCGTCAACCCGGTCACACGCAGAATATCTGCATATGCTTTCAAGAAGTGTTTACAGATATTAACTACGTGTTCGGGACCAGTCACCTGGCAGCATACCAGTTGCGAGAAATTCTTTATATAAC
>NQII01009654.1:18821-48387 GCA_002778355.1 Clitarchus hookeri | reverse complement strand
GCTCCCCTTCTAACATTATTGCAGTTTTCACTCTCTTTCTTTCTGGCTGTGATCAGAATTTCACTTTTCCTTTCCTATTAGACTTCATTTAGTACAATTTCCCTGCCTCATCCCAAGCAGATAACTGTCAGTTCAAATTCTACACTTTCCCAACACTTAACGTTTCAGCTCTCAGATTTGTAACCAAACACTTAAAATTAATCCTGAGAAGAGACAATTTAGAGGCAGGTAAATGTTAACAATTCCATCTTGAACCATCAGAGTTTGTGTAGCAAGTTCCGAGTAGGTAATCACTTTAAAGGCAATAATGTAAACTATCATACCAAAATCACATGAAACTTTTAAGTTATGACGATGAGAATTGTAAGTGATTTAATACTAATTATTAATACATATTATACAGTCTGTGCCTATAAATACTTTACTAGAGGAATCCTGTTTCTGCTACTTTAAGCTGTGAGCCACGGCAAACAAAGATGTGACTACTGCACAACTATCAATTTCACGTGGAGTACAGAACTGACTGTCAAAACTAACCATTACACCTTGTACGAATCACACAAAATATATAAGAACAAAGGATTTTTCAACTTTGAGCAATGAAATATACTATGTTTGAAAACTGAGAAATTCCCCTTACAATGAAGGTATACCAATTTATAAACTATGCAAGTATGTAGTATACACATGTGTGATCTTATAAGCTGTTACAATTATGCTGTTTTGATGATGGAAAATGAACATATGTATTTGATTTCTGCACAAAAGATATTGTGGGTGCAAGACTGGCCATCGCATCGAGTACAATTATGTTAAGATGTACATCTTTGTACAAGTATTTTACAAACACCTGATTTAACGAGGGCTGCCAATTTTTAGGCTATTATTAGGAACCGTAAATAAAAATCACTCAAATTGTTGGAAAAAAAATTCACAGAAAAAATGTAAGAACTAATAACAAAATCTGATTAACAAAAAACATTTGATAGTCCACAGCAATAAAAGATACTGGCTGTAGTATCAAGTGACATGCAGCAATACAAAAAAACAAGCACAAAGTTTNAACAAGCACAAAGTTTGTAAAAAAAAAGTGGTAGTTTAGATTGTGCAGACCACTCATCGCCGCAAGTTGGCTTTCCCTGCGCACGACGTGACATCACGAAAGGGAGCTTTGTTCAACAACCACCCACTTTACCCACACCACTCGACTATTTATCTCTCCAGACTAAAGCAATGGTCCACTCTCACCGCACAGCAACAACGCCAGCCAATAACAACATGGTTTACACACCTGCCTTCCTAACTTCAGTCCATAGGCTTGCAATCACATTGCCATGTGTGCACAGTGTTTGGGTTTCGAGAAAGTCTCGTGATATTGCTGTCATAAGTATAGTTTAGGCTTTTCTTTTTGATTTTAGAGTTGAGATTATGTTTTGAATTGTGTGAATTGATTGTCAACTGCCTTCTTCCACTGTGTTTATGGAATTAAGAGTTTATTTACGTTTTATGATTTCCACCTTATCTTTCCGACTTATTCAGACCCATTCTGACAAGATGCTAGCGTAGATCCACCAGTTTGTGTTTACAGCCTAGTTGTGAGATCCACCGGAACATAGGTACGTATCCGCAAGTCTGTGTAGTTCACCTGTAGTTAACGTAGGCAAATAAGGTACCAGCTGAGGAACATTACTGCAAGGAATGCTCAACTGGGGATCTCGGTACTACAGTTCTGGGAAGCTCTTACTAAATTGTTCCTCATAGCAGCTTCCTCGCTCACATTTACTGTAGCAGGCCATGAAGGTGCTGAAGATATTTAGCCTGTCTGGGATGAACAGACTTATGGAGGCAGTGTTGTGAGATGGTCATATGTCCAGGATGAATCTCTAGCAATTCCTAGAGGAAAGCACATCTATCTCCATGATCAGGTTCCCAGTAGCACAGTGCTTACTGACCTACGTCACTGCTGAGTAACAATCACACACACAAAATGGCTACTGTACCTTGAGGTTCTCTGTCTTTACGACAGGCACCAATAAGAAATACTAGTTATACAACTACCCATCTAACAGCTATATGTACCTACAGCAGTAATGTCCTTACTTCAACAACATGTGAAGGTCCAGAAATATTATTGTGTGTGATGGTCTACTATTCTAGAGAGTGCATGAATTAAAATATTTCCTTCAGCATGTTAAATTATTTAGGAAACAGTGCTTGTAATTGTGTATGGTGGAATTACACAGGTGTCACCATAGTTAACGCAGTGGTATTTCCTAAACATTCACATCTCCTTGCTGTCCGCACAAAGAAAGCTGGCACCAGAGGAAGACGGGCGGACACTCCTGTGTTTCCAGACGAAGTAGGTAGCTGCCGCTCCAAGCAGGCGGCTGTCAACTAACGTTCTCAGTGTACGCTGAGACGCCGTCCCCCACCGCATCCCTCCCGTGAGTTAAGACGGGAGAACTTACAGGCAGGCAGGAGGAAGGAAATGTTCTGTATTAAGAAACTGACAGCAAAGGAGTGAAGGACATCACGTATACAAAAATGATTAAAGCCTATCACAATAAAAGTCACAGTCTTGCTTAACCCAAAAACATGAGTCTTGTACTAGCAAGCTGTAATACGTTCCTGAGCAGCTGAATTACAACAACCTCCACTGCTGACAAAATGGCGCTGTGGTGACCATGCTAAATGGAGTAGTGCCCAGAATGTGGAAGAAACTAAAACTCAGCACCTCTGATCATGGGCAGATGTACGAGGCATTCCATCTCTGTAAGTAATGCAGCTACTGGGACTTCCATGGGATACGGTTTCAAGAATGTACCACGAGTTTGGATAGACCACTGTCGCCAGGGACACCTGCAGTGGCATGCAATGTATTAATGACAGGAGTAGCAGTGGCTAGTTTGGTTGGGTGGTAACCGCATATAGACAGGCCACAGTGCAGGGGATTACTCACCAATTAATTTCTACCACGTCCCCAGACATTTCTACCACATCCTCAAATTTACCTACCACGTCCCCCCGGACTTAAATACAGTGTACCAGGACTTAAATACAGTGCACTTGGATTTAAACACAGCGTCTCCCATGGGAATAAACAGAAAAAGTTTTTAATTTGTTTGTTTCAATTTCAATTTGACATTTATAACTGTAAATATTATGATTCCATTGCAATGTTTACATCTGACAGAGTGATATTTCTTGTTTGTTTACATTTATAATGATTGTAGAAATTTTATCACAATTTTATTTTGATGAAAAGGGTCTAAATTTCTGAAATGTTAATTAATTGAACATAATAATGTCACAGGTTGTGTAAATTCTGTTGTTTATTTTTGTCAAATTAAGGCTTTGCATAATGTTAATTTGTAGGGTTGGATATCATTAATTTTAAACAGTGTATAGATAAGTTCCCCTTATAAGGAAATTATTTGTTCTTTGCTTTGTTAAGGGAGGAGGATCGCTACCTTAAGCAAACCCAGGGACTCCCCCTTCAGACAAGACAGCGGTCAGACCTTTAGATTTTGTCTGGTTTCGAATTTGATTTAATTTTGATTTGGACCGCCCATCATAACGGTATGGCGATGGAAGAGAGCCATCCCGAGTACCTTAAATGTGCACAGGCTGTACAAGTAGACAAAATAAGTGCTAGATTATTTATTTCAGTGTCTGCAAGAAAGAAGATTATGTACAAGGAACGCGGACATTATCACGGCCGTAGGACTTGTCCACAGTAAAACTGTATATGTGGTATGGGCAATCGTTCCTTCTTTATTTTAGTTTGCTTTTGAAATTTGACAAATGATGTCACTGGTCTGAACCACAGATATTCTTATTTTGAATTTTTCATAGACCCAGTGGTCTGAGAACCGAATCTATTAATATCAAAGCTAGCCAAAAAAAATAAAACTTTACCAACTCAAGTCATTCTAAATAATGAACTGTTGCATAAACTTTTGCTGGAAGACTAATTTGTGTTATCAGAACTTTAAAATTTCTTTCACTAAAACTCATCTCGTAGTTTGTTGTTCTGAGAGAAAGAGAGGTAATTTTTTTATTGCTGAGAAAAATTTCACTACAAGCATCCCATCTACAATCAGTATAAAAGCTATTGGAAATCAATGGGTAATTATGAGTATAGCTGTTCAAAAGGGTGTAATTTAATGTGTTCTAATTTCTTATGTTCTTTGCATGATAATACATATCTAATGTTTAACCAGGGTACTTGTGTGTGCTTCATGTAGATATTAAATTCCAGTATAAATCTAAAATGTATNCATATCTAATGTTTAACCAGGGTACTTGTGTGTGCTTCATGTAGATATTAAATTCCAGTATAAATCTAAAATGTATATATATATAAATATTGCTGTCTATCGTTATGCTTTGCCACACAGCCTCTCTTCACCAGACAATCCAATCCAAGGTAAATGTGGAAGTAGGGGTACTGCAGAGGGTTGAGACAGTCAAGTTCATTTTTCCTATGTTGGCTGCAGTGATTTGTTACTGTTCTGAGTTGTTTATCTTTGTTCCCTCCATTTTCTGTGAGAAGTTAAAGCAAGCTACAAGTATTTCACAAGATATAATTGAATAAGTGAATTTCAGAATCCAGGGTAGATAAAGTTTATTTAATTTAACTTTGTACAGCATCACTAATGATTAGTTAAATACATATTTATTTTGTTGTTAAAGTTGAAATGCATGTATCAAGTCTCCCCAAACATGGTGCATGTATTAGGTTTCTTCACTTCAAGTACCATAGGACCCATAAACTAACTTGTCCGTAAATAAAATGCCACTTTCCTTGTAATATCTTAGAAATGTTAAACTTATGTTGTTCTAATATACTAATTTTTTTTGTAGAAATCTAAGTATTTCAAATTACAACTACATTGAAAAAAAACCTAAACATTAATAAGCCTACTTAACTTAAAAAAAAATTTGCATATACTGTATGAAGTTTCTTTTCCGCTGTTAACGGGTAACTAATGTGAAGAATACATATTTTGTATAGCTTCATAAGTTGGTTGAGAAGACGTAGCAAGGTCAATTGCCAATGAGATAGTGCACCTTAATTATGTGAAAGTTAAAGGTGGCTGCATTATAAACCTACTTACAAAAATTGTGTACTAATACTACTCTGACAACTCATTGTACTTGACCAAACTTTCTTTTGATCCAGATGCCCATTTTTTACAAGCCCAGCTCACAAACAAAAAAGCAGAAAAAGAAGGTCTCCCCTGATGTCATCAAAGAAGTCGTCGAGGATGGTGTAGGCTTAAGAAAAACAGCATTGATAAGATGACACTTCTTTGATATGTAAATAAATTTAAAGAAGAAGTAGGCAACAGGAGCACAGTGTTTCACAAGTGTTAACAAAAGATGACGAAACTTTGCTCGCCAGTTACTTGCAAAAGGCATCACAATTACACCATGGACTTGGAACAGTTTGCCGNAAGATGACGAAACTTTGCTCGCCAGTTACTTGCAAAAGGCATCACAATTACACCATGGACTTGGAACAGTTTGCCGACGTCTACTTACATATGAATTTGCCATTAAAAAAAAAAAGCCCCCAGAATAATGGGATCTGAACAAAATAGCTGGCTACGATTGGTTTCGTAACCTCATGAAGCAAAATAGTCAGTTGCCAAAACCCAAAAGCATTGCACATTCCTCTGCTTTTAATTGAACGACAGTGGATGAGTTCAACAATAATTTGTAAAAAGTACTTCAAAGAGAACAATTTGGTCCACATGGGATGTTGATGAAACTGATGTTACGACGACTTACAAACCTACTAAGGTTATTGCTACGCGTGGAGTTAAACAAATGGGTCAAGCGACATCTCAAGAACGAGCAATTTTAGTTACAGTGTGTAATCCAATAAACGCAGTAGGTAACTTTATACCACCGTTTTTAGTNTTCAAGAACGAGCAATTTTAGTTACAGTGTGTAATCCAATAAACGCAGTAGGTAACTTTATACCACCGTTTTTAGTTTTTCCAAGAGTAATGTAAAAGAATTCATGCATATAGGAGCACCTCAAGGTACATTGGGTGTTGGGCATTCAAAGCATTCTGGATGGATGACGGAAGAAAACATTGTGTCATTTTTAAATCATTTCATTTTGCATGTGAGGTGTTCCATGGAACAAAGTTTTACTNGACGGAAGAAAACATTGTGTCATTTTTAAATCATTTCATTTTGCATGTGAGGTGTTCCATGGAACAAAGTTTTACTGCTCATGGAGAAAAACACGAATCTCACATTTCTTTAGAATCCCTAGAACTCGCAAAAAACCATGGAATTGTTTGCCTTACCTTTCCGCACCACTGCAGCCATAAACTGCAGTCTTTAGATGTTGGTGTTTATTTTCCTTTTCTAAATGATTACAACACTGCAGCACAGAAATGGATGGTCAACCATGCAGGTAAACCCATGACAATCTACAATGTTGCAGAAGTTGTTGGAAAAACATTTCCACAGACTTTCACACCAAAAATTGTTGTGACAGAGTTTAAGAGTTACTGGAATATATCCATTTGATAAAAATATATTTACTGATGCAGATTTTGAGATCTTGGGTAACTGATAGGCCTAATCCAGTCTAGTTTAGGCCTACTGAAAATGTTACACTTGAATTGCAGACTTATCCTAAAGATGACAACTCTGGGACGAAGGAGCTTCAGCCGGGCTCTTGGAACGAGGACACAAACAAAGGTAGTTCTACACCAGGAACACCAACTACGCCTGCTGTCTTGTCAAGTACCAACAAAATTGTAGCACCAGAAGAAATTGCTCCACATCCAAAAGCTGGACCAAGGAAAAGTAAAAGGAGATGAAAAACTAAAAACCAGAAGGTCACTTACATTGACTTACACACCAATCAAAAATCAGCTGGATAGAGAACTCAGGGAGTGAATGGAATAAAATAAGCCACAATCTAAAACTTTGAAACAAACTGTCTATTACACAATCAAAGCAAGTTCAGCCACCCTAAGAAGAAAAATACAGCAGTGCGATAATGAGTCATCTGAGGAAGAAATATCTGAATTGGATAGTTCTAGTTTTGAACTAGAGACATCACCGTGTTATGAAAAGTTGGTAGGTCCTATTACTTCAGGGGAATTGATTTTTGTAACATGTTGGCAGAAAAATGTCTGTGTGTAAGTTTGTAGGCTGCGTTGAGACAAGAATGTCTAACAATGCGCTTAAAGAGAAATTTGTTTGACATATTCAGGACAATAAATTCAAGTGGCTTGGAAGAGAAGATATACATGTTATAGATAATGACCAAATAAAGAAACTGTTGCAGCACCTTCAATTACACATGTAAAATGACAGAGTGACTTGCTTTGTTTTTAAGGAAAGGCTCCAGGGGCTAATCATAAAGAATAGCGGCTTTTTTGAAGGAGACATAGTAGACCCACAAAACTTATATAAATGGCTTTTGCACACCTTACCTGTTGCATATTTAGGAGAGCGTAATGATAAAATAAGCAGAACGTCAAAAATAAAATAGATAATGTACGAGGAGTTTGGCAGGTTTGTTTACGTCGGACGCCATGATGTATAGGCCCGTAATGCTGTAGTAACGTAAGTCGAGCTGTGGATGTTTAGACGTTACCGTAGGTTAGTTGCAGTTTAGATGCAATACAGTGCAGTTCGTGGCGAGTGGAGTGTTGCTGCGCGTGTGAGTTGTGACGTCCAAATCAGACTGCGCGAAGGCTTGTGATTTAAGAATGGAGGGCGCAAGTACGAGTACTTCTGTACGTGACAGTCGTCTATGTGGCGGGGGTAATTATGCTGTTTAGGGGCTTTTCTGAACGAAACGTCCTACAACCAAAGTAGCATTAATGGGTTCTGCACAGCTTACCTTGTTCATATCTAGGAGGGGGCCATGTTAAAATAAGGAGAATATATTAAATCTTTTTTAACAAAATTGCGTAATGTACGAGCTGTTCCGCCGGTCTGTTTACGTCGATCGCCATTATTAATGGCCGCGGATTGCTGATCCCACGCTGCCTAGCGGCACGGATGTCATTACAACATTTTTAACGGTTAATTTTTAAGCAGGTCAGTAGCAATTGCGTCTTTTCCGAGGTCTTGTGCCGTCCCAATCTGACGGATTTTAAAATGGATAAAGCAATAACGAATGCTCATGTGGGTTATTCTAGCCTATCAAAGTGTGTCCAGTGCGTATTATTCAGTTATAAACGAGTGCTTCAGTGCGTAATATTCGTGTATGTGGCGTATTTGTGCAACATGGTTTTTCATCGAGTGAGGTAAGGTTGAATTGGCCGTTGGCAGAGGAATTATATCAGCAACCAACCTAGGTGAGTAAATTGTTATTCTTTTGGTGTGTTTTACGGTTCCTTTAAATCCCTAAAATCCTAAATTCGTAATTTAGTTTAAAACCCTACAATCGTAGGTTAGTGTAAACCCCAAAACCTAGGTTATTGTAAAACCCTAAAATCCTAGGATATTTTAAAACCCTAAAATCCCAGGTTAGTTTAAAACCCTACAATCCTAGGTTAGTGTAAAACCCTAAAATCCTAGGTTAGTTTAAAACCCTAAAGCCTAGGTTGGTTTAAAAATGTAAAATAGTGATTCACCCATCATGGGGTTAGGTTCTGTTAGGTTAGGTGGGCACACATGAAATTAGCCGTACATTAATGCCCCTAGTATATTCATGTTCTGCGTAATTAGTAGAGTGGAAATATACCACTTTCCTGGGTTTTTTTTATAGAAAAGCCCCATAACTGCATAATTATGGCGGTGTGTGTTACCTGGACGTTTGGCAGTTTATTGAATTAACGTTGTTTTGGTCTGCCTAGGTGAGTAAATTCTCACTCCTCCGGTAAAATTTACTGTTACTTTAAAAGCCTAGGTTAGATTTACTCCCGTGCTGGTGCTGGGACTCGGGCCTGGTGCGTAATGTTTGGCAACACTTGAACAGTATTTTTGGTAATTATTAATTTTAGGAGATTTTCTGTAAAGAAAAACCCCCGAAAAGTGGTATATTTCCACCCTACTTATTACGCAGAACACGAATATACTAGGGTCATTAACGTCCAACTAATATGGTAATGTGTGCCCACCAAACCTAACAGAACCTAACCCCACGATGAGTGAATCACTATTTTACATTTTTAAACTAACCTAGGATTGTAGGGTTTTAAACTACGCAAGGATTTTTGTGTTTTAAACTAACCTAGGCTTTTAATGTTTTTACACTAACCTAGGTTTATTGAGTTTTTAAACTAACCTAGGCTTTTAATGTTTTTACACTAACCTAGGTTTATTGAGTTTTTAAACTAACCTAGGCTTTTAATGTTTTACACTAACCTAGGTTTATTGAGTTTTTAAACTAACCTAGGCTTGTAGGGTTTTACACTCACCTAGGATTTTTCGGATTTTACACTAACCTAGATTTAGGGTTTTACACTAAACTACGAAGTTAGGATTTCAAGGATTAAAAGGAACCGTAAAACACACCAAAAGAATATCAATTTACTCACCTAGGTAAGCGGCTGGTATAATTCCTCTGTCAACGGCCAATTCAACCTTACCTCACTCAACGAAACACCTTAATCCACTAAAAACGCCACATACGCGAATATTACGCACTGACGCACTTGTTTATAGCCGAATAATACACTGAATACTCTTTCATAGCCAAATATAACGCAGAGAAGCACTCGTTTTTGCTTTCTCCATTTTAAATCCACCGGATTGGGATGTTACGACACATCACGGCAAAGACGGAATGGCTGCTGAACTGAAGTTAAAAAATTTCCGTTAAGAACACCACATGGTGACGTAAATNATCACGGCAAAGACGGAATGGCTGCTGAACTGAAGTTAAAAAATTTCCGTTAAGAACACCACATGGTGACGTAAATTACCTAGAGTCTGTTCGCAGTTTCTTCACACTTTTTAATCTAACCATTGAAAAATCACCCCATGTATAACGTGTTTCGTTGTTTCCTAAATATGTCGCTTATCATAAGCGTTTTATGCCTCTGTAAACCGAAATGTATTTTATTTTTCATTAAATTGAAGTTATACCAATATTTTATTTATAAATTATAATATTTCATTCAAAATAAATATTTATAAAAACAGTGAAAAAACATGTGTTGGTAGCGCCTAGTAAGAAATAGTTCTCATATAAAATATTATTACAACTGTGAGCGCACGAACTCAGTGGGTTGTCCTATTGTATAATTTTCTAGACTTATTTAGGCTTAGTTTGTACGAGGCTGAGCGACGTCCTGGAAATAGAACTTTAGCAGGGCTTTAGAAAAGTGCGAAGTAACCGTGAATAGATTATAGAAGCCAATACGGCGACGACAGGAATCATGACGTCACCAAAAATCATGGCGCCCGCAGTAAATAAAGCGGCGAATTACTGGTATTTATACAATTTTATTTAAAACGTTCTACTTATTTTAACATGCCTCCTCCGAAATATGAACAAGGTAAGCTGTGCAGAACCCATTACTGCTACTTTTGTTGATCTAGGACGTTTCGTTCAGAAAAGCCGCTAAACTGGATAATTACAGAATTAAGGTATAATTTAGTTAGTTTTTCTGCATATTTTCCCCCTCCCCCTTTTTTTTNCTAAACTGGATAATTACAGAATTAAGGTATAATTTAGTTAGTTTTTCTGCATATTTTCCCCCTCCCCCTTTTTTTTGGTTTTAAAGTACGTAAAATGCATTCCTGGATATTATAATGCCTTACATAACAGGAGACATATTTTTACAAAACTCTTAGAACAAATTTTCAACTGTCTGAACTTGGACTTAGAATCGTATTGTGTATTGGCAGTAACATCACAGGAAAGGAAACCCGAGATGAATTTTTTCTTGGCACCTTGAAACATTGGGACGCAAGCACCAATCAGTAGTTAAGCGTCCACGGCCCAGATATTGTCGACAAGGCACAACACTCATAGCCCTTAAGCATTTATGCTCAAAAATGAAGTCGGAAAGTGGTCATTTTGAATAAATAAAATTCAAGAAATGGCAAAGAAATTATAAAAATGGCATTATTGAGCTCTACTAAAATTGATTTTTTTTCTCAGTATTTCACAATCCCCGAGCCAAAACTACGCCATAACCCCACACACATAAACATTCTCGACAGTAGTGTATTAAATGAAGATTCTATCAAGGTTAACATATAACCNCATAACCCCACACACATAAACATTCTCGACAGTAGTGTATTAAATGAAGATTCTATCAAGGTTAACATATAACCTCACATGAAAAAATCATGATTAACCACTATACTTTCAACTCACCTTGGCTAACATTTCATTACAATATGATTCCAATTTCATTATTATTCTTCAGTTCGTTCCTATATATTGTCTGGACACAGCTGAACAAAGACACTGTGGCTGGTATATTTTTTTTCTTTGAGTTATAANTATATTGTCTGGACACAGCTGAACAAAGACACTGTGGCTGGTATATTTTTTTTCTTTGAGTTATAATGGCCTGTGACGCGCCCACAGCTAACATCGACGGTTCCAAACGAAACAAAAAAGTCGACTTAACCAACAATCGAAAGTCCATTTAACTCACAAAATGGTTAAAACGGCACAAATACAATGACGCTGCTAACACAACGCCAAGCACCAAAAAACCGAACCGTCACCANATCACGGCAAAGACGGAATGGCTGCTGAACTGAAGTTAAAAAATTTCCGTTAAGAACACCACATGGTGACGTAAATAACCTAGAGTCTGTTCGCAGTTTCTTCACACTTTTTTAATCAAACCTTTGAAAAATCCCCCCATGTATAACGTGTTTGCTTGTTTCCTAGATATGTCGCTTATCACAAGCGTTTTATGCCTCTGTAAACCAAAATGTATTTCATTTTTCATTAAATTGAAGTTATACCAATATTTTATTTATAAATTATAATATTTCATTCAAAATAAATATCTATAAAAACAGTGAAAAAACATGTGTGTTGGTAGCGCCTAGTAAGAAATAGTTCTCATATAAAATATTATTACAACTGTGAGCGCACGAACTCAGTGGGTTGTCCTATTGTATAATTTTCTAGACTTATTTAGGCTTAGTTTGAACGAGGCGGAGCGACGTCCTGGAAATAGAACTTTAGCAGGGCTTTAGAAAAGTGCGAAGTAACCGTGAATAGATTATAGAAGCCAATACGGCGACGACAGGAATCATGACGTCACCAAAAATCATGGCGCCCGCAGTAAACAAAGCGGCGAATTACTGGTATTTATACAATTTTATTTAAAACGTTCTACTTATTTTAACATGCCCCCTCCGAAATATGAACAAGGTAAGCTGTGCAGAACCCATTACTGCTACTTTTGTTGATCTAGGACGTTTCGTTCAGAAAAGCCGCTAAACTGGATAATTACAGAATTAAGGTATAATTTAGTTAGTTTTTCTGCATATTTTCCCCCTCCCCCTTTTTTTTTGTTTTTAAAGTACGTAAAATGCATTCCTGGATATTATAATGCCTTACATAACAGGAGACATATTTTTACAAAACTCTTAGAACAAATTTTCAACTGTCTGAACTTGGACTTAGAATAGTATTGTGTATTGGCAGTAACATCACAGGAAAGGAAACCTGAGATGAATTTTTTCTTGGTACCTTGAAACATTGGGACGCAAGCACCAATCGGTAGTTAAGCGTCCACGGCCCAGATATTGTCGACAAGGCACAACACTCATAGCCCTTAAGCATTTATGCTCAAAAATGAAGTCGGAAAGTAGTCATTTTAAATAAATAAAATTCAAGAAATGGCAAAGAAATTATAAAAATGGCATTATTGAGCTCTACTAAAATTGATTTTTTTTCTCAGTATTTCACAATCCCCGAGCCAAAATTACACCATAACCCCACACACATAAACATTCTCGACAGTAGTGTATTAAATGAAGATTCTATCAAGGTTAACATATAACCTCGCATGAAAAAATCCTGATTAACCACTATAATTTCAACTCACCTTGACTAACATTTCATTACAATATGATTCCAATTTCATTATTATTCTTCAGCTCGTTCCTATATATTGTCTGGACACAGCTGAACAAAGACACTGTGGCTGGTATATTTTTTTTCTTTGAGTTATAATGGCCTGTGAAGCGCCCACAGCTAACATCGATGGTTCCAAACGAAACAAAAAAGTCGACTAAACCAACAATCGAAAGACCATTTAACTCACGAAAATGGTTAAAACGGCACAAATACAATGACGCTGCTAACACAACGCCAAGCACCAAAAAACCGAACCGTCACCATCGGTGACTATAGAAGAACCGAGTGCATTGGTGTGTTAACTCACTTCCTTAAATTTTTTTTGTGGTTATGTGGACACCATAAAAGTCCACCACCGCAACAACCGATAAATAGGAACAAAACCGAATACGCAGTATTTTCCACCAGGAAATCGAACAAAGAAAACTTCCAGACGTGATAATAAATAAATAAATCTTCTCTGTAGAGACCCATCAACCATGGAGGGAAAAGAAAGGCCAACGAAGAACGGATAGCAAGGTAGGAGAGAGTCCGTCACCTAGGACATCTGACAGGACATCAGATAATAACATCGTGCTCAAGTAAAAACCGATCGAGAACGTCGCAAACTACCCGAGGGTCATGAAAAAGTCCGAAAGATAGGCAGGAAACCACACATTAAGCCGCTAAAGGACAACATACAATGAACTTCGATCCCCGCCAGTGGAACACTATGGTGGGTCAAATCTGGACTGGGGGCACCGCATATACAGGTCGGATTAGGGACCATATGAAGTTTATACAAATGAGACTCGGATGCATTATGACCTGAAAGGAGACGAAAATAAGTGACTGCTGAACTATGGGAGCAACCATGATGGTGATATCCTCGCCGAGAATACGAAAGATTAAAATGTGCATAAAAGGTATTAGAAACAGAACTATAATTTTCCCATGTATGTTGCCAACGCTGGAAATATTTCCAGTTTAGAATGAGATATAAAACCGAAAAGGGAAGAAGGGGCTCCNCCATGTATGTTGCCAACGCTGGAAATATTTCCAGTTTAGAATGAGATATAAAACCGAAAAGGGAAGAAGGGGCTCCGAGACATCCTGTAAAACACTCAATTTCGCAAGTTAATCCCCCATCTGATTCCAATGAATCCCTACAAGCTCTGACACTCACATGAAGAGGACCATAACATTTANACAAGTTAATCCCCCATCTGATTCCAATGAATCCCTACAAGCTCTGACACTCACATGAAGAGCACCATAACATTTAGTTCAACCAAAAGATAACACTTTTACCCTATGAGTCATATAAGCTCTTCCTTATGGGTAGTAGACAAAGACAAGCCCATAACTGTGAATCCGATATAATCAGAGGATCTAAGACTTTTAAATAGTAAATATGACGTAAAGTCATACACACAGCGAAAGCTTCAACATAGTAAATAAATAATAGAGGTGTAAGGAAGCTTAGAGTCCAGAACTTATACGTGAATAATAAAAATAAGCAGACCCAACACCTACAGTTTTTGAGGCATCAGCGTAAATAAACTACAATCAGAATATCCAGCAACAGTATCGTTAAATTTCTGTTGAATGACAATGGGGGAAACATATATAGTGGGAGATATAAAGATAGGACAAGGAAAACGAAACGAAACCTCATATTGCAAACAGTGTAACAGTCTGAAGGGAGGGCGAACAAAGCGTGCCTTCATTAATAATAATTTCGGTAGAATGTAACCAAGTTTGTCAACCACCTGCACAATATCAATTATGCAATAACTACGAGATGGGTCCAATGTTTACTGTGCAACAGACTATAATGGTTGGACAAGGACAAAAGGAAAGATTCCATATGCAAGACCATAATAGGATTAGAAAAGAGAGCACCATGGAAAGCCGCAGGCAAACATTCTATATAGTCTCCAGTTTGTTCNAGACCATAATAGGATTAGAAAAGAGAGCACCATGGAAAGCCGCAGGCAAACATTCTATATAGTCTCCAGTTTGTTCACCATAAAGAGTGGCAGCTGCCCAGCAATCGGAATACTGTAATTTAAAACATACTGGATGATAGACACAAAAAGAACGAAGAGAAAAAACCTACAACCGCAATGGNCGGAATACTGTAATTTAAAACATACTGGATGATAGACACAAAAAGAACGAAGAGAAAAAACCTACAACCGCAATGGTAATGAGCTTAAGACTTTAAATTGTTAATTCGTTTGCGACATTTAATAATAGTGTAATCAACATGGGTAGTCCATCTACCAGGAGCCTCTAAAAAGATGCCCAAATACCAGACCTTTTTTACACAGGGAAGAAGAGAACCTCTGATAGTTGGAGAAGATAACGGCGATGGGGATCGTTTACTAATGAAATACAGGCTGCTACTCGTATCCACAGAAAGATTAAAACCATGGTCATCCAACCAAAATGATAACGAATCAAGGGCCGTAGTCAAAGAAGTACAAGCCTTGGCATAGGAAATACGTTCAACACAAAGCACAATTTCATCACTGTATAGAATAGACTGAAAGTGACAACCCAGGTGAAATATGATGTCTTGGGTTTATATAAGATAAACAGCAAGGGANTGTATAGAATAGACTGAAAGTGACAACCCAGGTGAAATATGATGTCTTGGGTTTATATAAGATAAACAGCAAGGGATTAAGAGTACTTCCTTGAACCAAACCATTAGATAACTGACGAACAAAATGTGCCTCATCAGGAACACTAGGCATATAACGTCGGATGCTAAACAAAGAATGAATACATCGTACGAGGGTATATGGTAAACCAAGTTGAGGTGGTCAAGCAATGGCTCGGAGAAATACTCGTCCCTAGTTGGGAAAGCCAACTTGACGCGTGGTGTTACCAGAGCTGATGATGTAGGAAATATGTGCCCGGCGCCACAATTCTGAGCTGAGCTGATGAAATGAGAGTCGTTTCGGTCGTCAACCTAGGGTACTCTGGTTAACACTCCATCACATATGATGTGGAAGCTGTAGGCCGCCTCGCACACCTTAATTAAATTACAAATGAATCACTTACGATGCTTGTGGAGTTATTTATTTCTTGCAACTCCTTAATGAACACACACAACTTTAGTACAAAATGTGGCCTTAACGGCCTGGAAACGACGAACACGGGACTTTATAATGTGAAACACGATTGTGATAAAACTCTCTGTTGAGGGTAGCGTTGCTCTCCCCTCGGCGCTATAACAAATAAAATAAATTATCCAGTTCATGAAGTGAAGTATATTGCAGTGAATACGAGATCAGCTTAAGATTTCGGCACGAGGACCTATGCGGAGCGAGAGACTTACACATCTAGATGCGTTCAAGTGCTGAAGATAACTGGGGAGAAACATGGGCCATCTTCTGCTACCTGAGAGCAGCCGCCGCCAAGGGGCGAAACGATGAAGCACAAAATACCCTAAAAAAAAATTATTATGAGATAGAAGTATTATGAATTAAATTAACCTAAGACAACATAATTTTTCCTTATACAATAAAAATGATTATATTAATCCTAAATATTTCCATTGTACCAGCCACAGTACTGCCAAATATCAAATGTCATATTTCTCAAGCTGTGGCTCTGTAGACTGTCTCCAATGAGACAAAACAAATTATATTAATTATATACACTGAATACCTACACTGACACTATTAATAAATATCCTGATGAAATATACTGATGAAATAATATCACGCATTAACTTAGAACACTGTTGCACTTGCTCTGCTACTACCATGCACACACACACTCGTGCCAACAAGCTTGTCGGTCGGTGTGTCTGGTGTGTTGACAAGTTGCGGAAGTCATAGTGGTCATAAAGGACTCGTGAACCGCACGGTTCACATCAAATCGGTATCGTTGAAAATTAGGGAAATAAGACTGATGATTTACCGAAAAAGTGAAGATAATCGGGAAGTAATCACCACGTTATACCGACCAAGTTATGCAGCTGGAAAGGCTGGCAGAAACAAAAGTTGAATCAATTGCAATTGGTCGGGAATGTGGAGGCCCGAGCCATGTAAGTTGCATAACGTTCAGAAGAGTAACCAAATGGCGACCAGAAACATTATAGAAGGGATTACCCCACATACTATGATGGCAATTGAAATCGCCACCCTCAAGTACAGGTTGTGGAAATTGGGTAAAGAAAGATACACAATCGTGCTCTGAACATCGAAATTTAGGGTGGACATAGACTGAGACGATAGTGATATGGAAGCAGCCTAGTGATCACCGAATCGCCACCTCATCATCGCTGTGGAAACTGTCCCGAAAACTGATGTTGAAAATTTCACCAGCATGCATACCACATTTATATATAGCTGTCCCTCTGTCATACATAGGGGAGACGAAAGGTCGAGAGAATAAT
Organism: Clitarchus hookeri; assembly: GCA_002778355.1. NCBI lineage: Eukaryota > Metazoa > Arthropoda > Insecta > Phasmatodea > Phasmatidae > Clitarchus > Clitarchus hookeri. The sequence goes on along the minus strand of NQII01009654.1, from coordinate 30,940 downwards.
ATAGAGAGAGGGTGGGTGCATAACTTCCGAGTTTCAGTCCGGAGAACTACATCTATAGTTCTAGCATCCAAATAATGAAGAAGAGGGAATATATTAGACAGGAGAGATCTGGCTTTCCCCTGTACTGCGCAAAAACGTGGAGGAAACAGGGGTAGCAAGAAATAGGAACATAAAGCAGACACACTCACCTAAAAAATGCACATCCNCAAAAACGTGGAGGAAACAGGGGTAGCAAGAAATAGGAACATAAAGCAGACACACTCACCTAAAAAATGCACATCCCCTTTTAGGAGAATTTGAATTAATGATCGAAAAAGACTCTCTCAATGAATTCAATGTATCTTTTTTAAGTCTAGTGACCTCATGCACCTAAGCGGGTGGATCCTCGTCAAATAGTGGGGTAAGAACAGGGGAGAAAAAATTGTCTACAGCATCCAGTTTAAATTGAGAAAATAGTCTCTAATATTGAATGAAGGGGTNAGAACAGGGGAGAAAAAATTGTCTACAGCATCCAGTTTAAATTGAGAAAATAGTCTCTAATATTGAATGAAGGGGTAACAGTGTTAGAAGTTACTGGAGGTAGTGTCCTGAAGTTAACGGTATAGCCATCGAACACGGCATTGTGGCCATTTGGGAGGATCGGATTGAGACCTGTGTATCTAGTGAATATGTAGTTAGGAAGGCCAGAAGTGTCGACGAGGGACGAAGGACAGATGCTGTGCAGAGAGGTGGAAATTGAGCTAGTGAGTTGGGTGGGGATATTATTGGTTATGAAGTCTGTTGTGTCTTCAGAACCACCCAGAAATAAAGTTGGACTTTAGCTTTGGCATCAGCATAAGGAAGGTTGTAATATGACATAACACATTTCACCTCTCCCAAACTGGAAATTTANATTTAGCTTTGGCATCAGCATAAGGAAGGTTGTAATATGACATAACACATTTCACCTCTCCCAAACTGGAAATTTAGCCTTATCATTAGCCATGTGATGACCCGAACAGTGCATACAGAGAGGTGCATTCGCAGTGTAACAATCGGCTACATCATGAAGTTGGGAACAAGCAGGACAGCGAACACTTTTAGCACAGCAATGTTTTTGGACGTGTCCGAAATGGAAGCACCGAAAACACTGCTACATAGTCTGCACACGAGGTTTGACTTTGAAAATCTCTATGTATACTATGACAGCAAATGGTAAAGGCTGTACTTCAAAGGTCAGAATAAAAAGTCGGATAGGTATGTGTTACGATACAGATCCATTAATGAAAATAATGGTTAACCTCTCAATGGAAAGAAACTTGAAGTAACATTCCAGATCTTCTCGTATTTCATCTACAGACTAACCTGAGGTCGTAGTTGGAGAACAGTGGGGCCCTCTTCAATACACTTTTAATCGTTCAAAGTTCTGGCTGGAAACGCTCGCCTGAGACATTTTGTTGATTTCTTACCGACTGCTCTACTGTTTTTGGTCGTGGCAGAGTCACCCAGGTTGCTAGACTGTTCTCCCGGTCCTCTACATCTTATTATGTGTGATTCGATAGGCGTCTAGCCATAGGCAGTCGAGGTGAGCTCAGTACCACCATGGGGTCCCATTTTGAGATGGACAATTTGGCTGGTATTAAGTTAACTAAATGCAGAGATGTAAGACCACTCCATGAGATCGAAGGCCACCGTCTCGAACAACTCTAGGTTGTTGTTGGCCATAGAGTTGTTGCACTGTAAAGACTCTCGAACATAATCGCGTGATACAATATAAGTGACATAACAAGTTACGTTTTGGTTTGTTTTGAATCTGGAAGTTCTGTAGATAGGATCGGTGAAAGTAAAGATGAGGCCCCTGCAGCCCATGTGGCACGTATCCGTCCGGCTTGAGCTCCTAAGAGACTCCGAATGGCCGTCAAAAGCCACAACACTAGCCTGTGCATGATGTACAGGTCTCATCGAACCACGTGCTTGGATATGTAGGATGAGGATTTCCATTATATGTACAAGAACATTGGGAAAGAATTTTCTGGTGTTTTTGCTTATTTATATTTTTTCAATTTGTTTTGGAAATGATTCTGTCCCCCCACACTAATTTTATCTCTTTTTATCTATCTGTGTACGTATTCGGAAATTAGCCGGTGCATCCACCGATAACAACCGGACTTTCGGAAACTAATGTTTTGGTTTAGTTCGTTGAAACGATGTATCCACCGGTTCAACCAGCCTAAAACGTCGATGGACCTGTTGGTTGTGCACCAGAACATCAACCGATGAATTTTTTNATCCACCGGTTCAACCAGCCTAAAACGTCGATGGACCTGTTGGTTGTGCACCAGAACATCAACCGATGAATTTTTTTAACACAACCTCGCAAACACATATTAATAAATAAAGCACTTGTTAACAGTAAGTTAAAGAAAGGCTAAAAGCCTCATTTTAATACATCAGAAAAACTTTTTTGCCTTTAAATGTACACGAACATCGCAGAAAGATGTTATACTTAATTTGTAATTTATAAAGGAAGAGTATGTTTATTAGAACATACGTTATAGCAGTGTTTAACATGGGTTTAGGAATAGTAATGTAATTTGCATGTATGAAATTATTAATTTGTATTCGTAACAAAATATTTAAACATTTTCCAAAACTCTCTTGACCTGCGTACAACAGTGCACACCCTGACATCCTCATAATGGTGGCATAACACTTGTGTTTGTGTGTGTGTGTGTGTAATATCAGTCTCCGTTATTGTCTTAGTCGTTTGGCTTGGTTCTCTATGAAATGTGATTCATTGTAATGAAGGCTATGCGGAAAATCATTATATTCAGCCTCATCGTTGTAATATGTTGGTATTAGTTACAACCAATTTATCCAATAATTTTGTTTCGACATAGAATTTGAAGAAGAGCTCCTTGAGCCTAATCTTTATTTAATTTAACTATCTCAAACTTGGGAGTGTAAAGCTGTCGCACCCATAACTTAAAATCGCGATATTTCTTTCTTAGAAGGTATTGACATGAACCGCACGTTCACGAGTCCTTTTGCCCACTGAGTGCCGCAGTATGTCCACACCAGACACACCACAGCGACAGGCTTGTGGGCACGAGTGCATTAGTGTTTATTATTTATTCAGTTTATTTCGTCAGTGTATTTGTTAATAGTGTCAGTGTGTAATTAATTAATAATTTGTTTTGCCATCGGAGACAATTTGCCCAGCCACAGCCAGAGACATGTGACATTCTACATTTGGCAATGCTGTGGCTGGTGCAATGAAAACATTTAGAATAAGTATTATCATTTTTATTATGTATTTGTGTAAGGGTAATTATGTTTTCTTGTGTTAATTTAGTTCATATTATTTTCCATCCCATAATCATCTTTCAGTGTATATTGCATTTCACCGCATGGCGTCAGCTGCGCCTAGGTAGCAGAAGCCGATGGACATTTCCGGTCAGTATTCGCCAGCACTTGGACAAGCTCGGATGTTACGCTCTCCCCACTACGCAGAAGCCCTAGCAAGGACATCATCTGTCGAACAGTATCCAGTCGCATCCATAACATGATAAATCATTATCATCATCTCTTTCCTGACTTAACTTGCATAGCGCCGAGGGGAGAGCGACGTTATTATTTATCGGGAATCAAAAGTGCATTTCGAGCTTCACATGATAAGACCATGTGGTCGCTTGTAGTTCCGGGCCATTCAGGCCACGTGTCTTCTGTATAGTTGAGTGTACATAACGGGGTAATAAATACCTTAACAACCAGCACCACTGTTTTTATTGATAATCAAGTAAGGCGTGCGAGGTGGCCCACAACCTCGGCAACATGTGTATGACGGAGTGTTTACAAGAGTCCCTAGGCTGTCGGCCGAACAACCCTACATCTCATCAGCTCACCGCAGAGCTGTGGCGCCGGGTACACACATATTACTTCACAACTCTGGAAACACCGCAGATCAAGTTGGCTTTATCGCCGTAGGCAAGCTTGGTCACGTCAGTATATTTAGTTGGAAATGCATTTTTAAGAGAAAATTTTTTTACGGATATAATTTTTTTACGTGATAAAAATTTAATTATTGAATACGTTTTACAGTCTTGAATTTGCCAAAAAGATAAATAAACATAAATCCACGGTTTTACATTTTATTTTAAGTGCGTATTTGAGTCCACTGAATGTCGCCACAAGGCTGTGGGCCATATATTGGTCCAGCGAAATTTGAAGTTGGTGTTTATTTGAAGGATTAATTGAAAGAAAAAAAGTTACCCTATGATTGGTTGAAGACCACGTGTCCTCCTGACGGATATCCACCTGACTGATTCTATGGATGGATGTGAGTCCACCGTAACTCAATATAACTATATCGTCTATGACTTCTTACATTGCTTTTAGCCATCTTCAATATATGTTTATTTTGTGTTAATGTTACGGAAATTTGGAACTGTTAAATTGTGATAATTCCAACAATAGCCATGAAGATGTCATCCTGTCATTTGGCAAGCACCAAATTGATTTACCAAATTTGGTATTTAAACTAATGCTATTTGTTTTATTACATAGTATTTTTTTTTGTCCTGGTTATATTGTATTTTCAAGACATATAGTACACTTACCAGCCCACAAAAGGGTTACGTCTTTCCATGCTACTACTTCATAAGGCCAAATATAATTGCTATAATCCATTCACGGTATCTTCGATACTTTTGAAAAGAACCTTTGAAAAATCACCCTAGGAGTTACATGTTCAATTGGTTATAAAAAAATGGTATATGGAAAAAGGTTTTGTCTTGCTTTTAGCACTGAAGCACTATATAAATTGGTTGTTTTAAGTTTTAAGTATATTTTTTCAATAAATTTTAATAATTTGTTAAAAGTCCGTAAGAATTAACAACGGATTTTGAAGGGACATGTTGGTTATAGCTGAAAAGAAATAGTTCGTAGGTTAAATATTAATATGTATAAATTTAATGCCGTAATTGTAAAGTTAATATTGCTAAACTATATATTTACATTTTTACGTAGCACTCATGGGTAAAGATTTCACCGTTATTAATTGAAATTAAATAAATTTCAGTTGTTGTCCAGCGGACTCGTACACTCCATCTTGTTCGTTTGGGCACGTTTTTTTCAGAAGTATAACCACGCCATATTGGAGACGCTGAATTGTGGTTATAAAACTAACGTAACACATTCTTTCTACTTACAAGATAATTCTAGGTTAAGATGTAATTTTAGTATTAGCGTTGTTATTTCTGCAGTTTATCAAATAAACGTGCAAAATATAGAAAGGCATTTGAATATTTCCGTTACGTTATTCCCTTCGCAAAGAATGCAAAGGAATCGAATTTTGGTCGCCGCCAACTGATAATCGATTATTTTCGAAAGCTTTTTGTGGAGACCAAGAGATGGCAGCACATTAGCGTTGGTTCTTCAGTGCCAAATGTTAGCCGTGACTCGTCTTTCCGCCGCATAGTGTTGTTTTTATGTTGCAGTGAAGAAGCGCGACAGTTCTTGATGGAACAGAGATGTACCTACACCGCAGGTTTCAAAATGAAAGTGATTTTGTTCGCTGAAGAGTTTGGAAATCGAGCCGCGGGCCGTGAATTCGTAGTAAATGAAACGTTAGTGCGGGGCTGGAGGAATTTTTCTCACTTATAAGTCGCACCCCAAGTTTTCAATAAATTTTTTTTTAAATAAAATGTGCCACTTATATGCGATAAAATACGGTACCATTTATCACAGTGAAATCTTTAACCTGAGTGCTACTTCCAAAAGTTTATTATGTAAAATTTAACTTTTTCCTTACAGCAAATATGTAAATAAATCTTAATACAATAAGTAAACTTTAATTAAATTATATAATTAACAGTTCCGATATATACTTCAATCTACCTTTTTGTATGTATTACAACATTTCGCTAAATTGATTAGCATTTTTTAGACATTTAGAGAATTTTATTAAAGTATATGACAGTTGAGATTACATGGCATTGTTTCTCTTCAAAAATAAATTTTGGTAGTTCCCACATGGACACTGTTAATAAAATATTTGACAGTTCCCACAAGGCACTGTTTGTTTACAAAATATTTGACAGTTCCCACATGGCACTGTTTACAAAACGTTTGACAGGTGTCACATGGCAATGTTTTGTTTACATACTGCGGAAGGATACATAATCGGCTCCCTGAAAGTAGATATTTAGCAGGGTTTCAGAAAATCTTGAAGTTACCATGAATACATTATAATATTTGGATTACACCAATTGTGTCTCGAGTTGTTTTCCGAGATAATGATTAATGTTAGGAAAGATTTGATCCTGGAGAATTTGTAGTAAATATTCCACATTCAACTTTGAGAGAATTCGTCATTTGTGTGAGCAAATTTGACGCACATACAGCATCCTGCCCTCTAGATTGTCTGCCAGGCTGTACAGAACGTCCTCGTGCAAATTAAGTGTAGTGTAGTGTAGTGCAGTGCAAGTGCGGGCAAGGAAGTGTCACAACCCCACACTATACTCCCTAAAACCAAGGGATGTAAATGGGCTGCGTGGAAGGTTTTTTTTTTTTATCAGTGAAGCATATTTAATTTGATTAGGCTTATTTTTCCAAAGAGAAGCAAGGACGATATTTATGCAATTTAGGTGCTTTTCTGCATAAAAAACCCCCCCGAAATGTGGTATATTGCCTCGGTACTTATTATGCAGAACACGAATATATTAGGAGAAATAACGTCAGACTAACATATTAATATTTTCCCACCTAACCTAACAGAACCTTACTCCACGATGAGTGAATCACAATTTTACATTTTTAGACTAACCTAGGATAGTAGGGTTTTTAACTGACCTCGAATTTCAGGGTTTTAAACTAATATACGAATTTAGTAAAATCTAGGATGTTAGGATTCGTAAAACGCACGTAAGAATATCATTTAACTCACCTAGGTAGAGGCGAGTACAATTCCTCTGTCCTTGGCCAATTCAACTGTTGTACACCTTACCTCACTCGACGAATCGAGTAACAACCGCCGCATAGGCGAATATTATGCACAGAAGCACATGTTCATAGGTGAAAATACGCACATTGCAATCTCAGTTTTTAAATCGGTGAGATTCGGACGTTACAAGTCGCGCCCGCAACTACACAACCGCACTGTTTCGCATCGGAACGGCAACTGAAATTCTATGACGATGACGTATAAAAGATAGTTACGGTGACGTCAACATCCTACAGCCAATAGGGTGACGGAACGATGCCGACAACGCCAAATATTAAGGCGTCCAGCATAAAAAAAGTGGTAGATCGCTTGTACTAATACTTATTTCATTTAATACGTTCTATTTATTTTAACATTGAGCCCTCCTGACTCTACGCTGCCGGTAGGAAGCGTGGGAAACAGCGATGCGCAGCCATTAAACATGACGATCGACGTAAACGCACCAGCCTAACTGCTCATACATTTCACAATTATTTAATTTTTTTAAAATATCTTCTACTTAATTTAACACGACCCCTCTTAAATATGAACAAGGTAAGCTGTGCAGAACCCATTAATGCTACTTTTGTTGGTCATGGATTTTTTGTTCAGAAAAGCCCCTAAACTGCATAATTACTGCAAGGTCGCTGTTAGAACATGACAGACGGCCCCACCATGTTTTTACTTTTCTTAATGTTTATATGAGTTCACCTCATGATATCACCATATTGAAACAAGACTTAATCCATTAAATCCTTATGTGGGAGACAGTCATTGTCCAGCAGTCCAAGGGGAAGATATGCGTTGTGTCATTGTACTGGTGCCTTCACGTTTTCGCGCCAACCACTCAACTGCAATAATCTTACGTAGTTTACCGGCTCTTTCTTTTTCACAACAGGAGACGCCACCCCTTCTTCCCAGGGATTAGCATCGCTCGGGGAAGATTAACGTACAAGTAATATATTTATTACGCACTTGCGTACTTGTCAGTTTAGCCTATCTAGCAGATGCATGGCCAGTCCAGTTTTAGTTTCGCCTTGTGGTGAGGTAATGTAATTTGTGCGAGGATAAATATACGCTAGTTTGCTTACTACGTGCATTTCATTTTGAGCACCGCCTACAAGGCATTTCGGGGAACAGATCCTCTATAACCTGCTACCAAATACGTCACAACAATCACCTGAGCATGGCTCATTTAAGGCGTGTGGGTCAGCCTTAATAGGCCCACTGCATCCCGACGTAAGTACTAGGCAAAAGGAGGTCTGCCTTCATCATCATCAATGGGGCAACTTACACAATACAATCGCCGAGGGAATGGCGTACGTCCAGGCGCTCGGCCACACGATCCTGAGGGTACCAACAACTTCACCTTTGACACCACCTGCAGACTGCGTCTGGCACCTGGTCAGGTAACCCTTTCCAACAATCACTCACTTCACAACCACAGCGTTAAATTCTTTCAGTGTCCTGTCTTGCCTTGTGCTAGTGTATTGTCTTTGTGTATTATGCCTTTGAATCAAGGGTATTGTGTCTCTTATGTCATTTATTGTCTCTTTGTACTAGTGTTGTGTGTGATTTGTTTCTATTCTTCTCATTGATAACGTGTTCAGGAATACTTACTTGTATAGTAATTTACTCTATAAATTCGAACACAGTGTTTCTCAATCTTTTCTCCTTCTCTTTCACTCCTTTTTTTACTTTTAAAACGTGCACAAGAGTGCACTGCAAAATTACTACAGCAATGCTTACTCACTGAAATACTAGACATGTACAGCAAACAAACCGAAATCTTGCACACTAGCAAACCCCTTTATGGATTGCCTCGGTCGCTGTCACCACGGGACATGCACAGGAGTGCATTCCAACAGATACTGCAAACACCTTACCAGCTAATTACAAAATGTGCGCAGCAAAACTCTCACATAAAACCTTAATGAATGTTTTACCCTAACAGAAGCTCTTAGAATCTTCAGCCGTAACTCACCTTTGGCGCACTTAACACACTCAACACATGGCCCTGCGCCTCGCGCACAAACGACCCATGATGGGCTTACGCCGGCCGAGGGACAAGGTCATATGACAGAACGTCATGCTGAATTGAGTTCTCTTCNATAATCGGCTCCCTGAAAGTAGATATTTAGCAGGGTTTCAGAAAATCTTGAAGTTACCGTGAATACATTATAATATTTAGATTACCACCAGTTGTGTCTCGAGTTGTTTTCCGAGATAATGATTAATGTTAGGAAAGATTTGATCCTGAAGAATTTGTAGTAAATATTCCACATTCAACCTTGAGAGAATTTGTCATTTGTGTGAGCAAATTTGACGCACATACAGCATCCTGCCCTCTAGATTGTCTGCCAGGCCGTACGACCGTACAGAACGTCCTAGTGCAAATTAAGTGTAGTGTAGTGTAGTGCAGTTCAAGTGCGAGCAAGGAAGTGTCNGTAGTGTAGTGTAGTGCAGTTCAAGTGCGAGCAAGGAAGTGTCACAACCCCACACTATACTCCATAAAACCAAGGGATGTAAATGGGCTGCGTGGAAGGTTTTTTTTTATCAGTGAAGCATATTTAATTTGATTAGGCTTATTTTTCCAAAGAGAAGCAAGGACGATATTTATGCAATTTAGGTGCTTTTCTGCATAAAAAAACCCCCCGAAATGTGGTATATTGCCACGGTACTTATTATGCAGAACACGAATATATTAGGAGAAATAACGTCAGACTAACATATTAATATTTTCCCACCTANACGGTACTTATTATGCAGAACACGAATATATTAGGAGAAATAACGTCAGACTAACATATTAATATTTTCCCACCTAACCTAACAGAACCTTACTCCACGATGAGTGAATCACAATTTTACATTTTTAGACTAACCTAGGATAGTAGGGTTTTTAACTGACCTCGAATTTCAGGGTTTTAAACTAATATACGNTTTACATTTTTAGACTAACCTAGGATAGTAGGGTTTTTAACTGACCTCGAATTTCAGGGTTTTAAACTAATATACGCATTTAGTAAAATCTAGGATGTTAGGATTCGTAAAACGCACGGAAGAATACCATTTAACTCACCTAGGTAGAGGCGAGTACAATTCCTCTGTCCTTGGGCAATTCAACTGTTGTACACCTTACCTCACTCGACGAATCGAGTAACAACCGCCGCATAGGCGAATATTATGCACAGAAGCACATGTTCATAGGTGAAAATACGCACATTGCAATCTCAGTTTTTAAATCGGTCAGATTCGGACGTTACAAGTCGTGCCCGCAACTACACAACCGCACTGTTTCGCATCGGAACGGCAACTGAAATTCGATGACGATGACGTATAAAAGATAGATACGGTGACGTCAACATCCTACAGCCAATAGGGTGACGGAACGATGCCGACAACGCCAAATATTAAGGCGTCCAGCATAAAAAAAGCGGTAGATCGCTTGTACTATTACTTATTTCATTTAATACGTTCTATTTATTTTAACATTGAGCCCTCCTGACTCTACGCTGCCGGTAGGAAGCGTNATACTTATTTCATTTAATACGTTCTATTTATTTTAACATTGAGCCCTCCTGACTCTACGCTGCCGGTAGGAAGCGTGGGAAACAGCGATGCGCAGCCATTAAACATGACGATCGACGTAAACGCACCAGCCTAACTGCTCATACATTTCACAATTATTTAATTTTTTTNCAGCCATTAAACATGACGATCGACGTAAACGCACCAGCCTAACTGCTCATACATTTCACAATTATTTAATTTTTTTTAAATATCTTCTACTTAATTTAACACGACCCCTCTTAAATATGAACAAGGTAAGCTGTGCAGAACCCATTAATGCTACTTTTGTTGGTCATGGATTTTTTGTTCAGAAAAGCCCCTAAACTGCATAATTACTGCAAGGTCGCTGTTAGAACATGAAAGACGGCCCCACCGTGTTTTTACTTTTCTTAATGTTTATATGAGTTCACCTCATGATATCACCATATTGAAACAAGACTTAATCCATTAAATCCTTATGTGGGAGACAGTCATTGTCCAGCAGTCCAAGGGGAAGATATGCGTTGTGTCATTGTACTGGTGCCTTCACGTTTTCGCGGCAACCACTCAACTGCAATAATCTTACGTAGTTTACCGGCTCTTTCTTTTTCACAACCGGAGACGTCACCCCTTCTTCCCAGGGGTTAGCATCGCTCGGGGAAGATTAACGTACAAGTAATATATTTATTACGCACTTGCGTACTTGTCAGTTTAGCCTATCTAGCAGATGCATGGCCAGTCCAGTTTTAGTTTCGCCTTGTGGTGAGGTAATGTAATTTGTGCGAGGATAAATATACGCTAGTTTGCCTACTACGTGCATTTCATTTTGAGCACCGCCTACAAGGCATTTCGGGGAACAGATCCTCTATAACCTGCTACCAAATACGTCACAACAATCACCTGAGCATGGCTCATTTAAGGCGTGTGGGTCAGCCTTAATAGGCCCACTGCATCCCGACGTAAGTACTAGGCAAAAGGAGGTCTGCCTTCATCATCATCAATGGGGCAACTTACACAATACAATCGCCGAGGGAATGGCGTACGTCCAGGCGCTCGGCCACACGATCCTGAGGGTACCAACAACTTCACCTTTGACACCACCTGCAGACTGCGTCTGGCACCTGGTCAGGTAACCCTTTCCAACAATCACTCACTTCACAACCACAGCGTTAAATTCTTTCAGTGTCCTGTCTTGCCTTGTGCTAGTGTATTGTCTTTGTGTATTATGCCTTTGAATCAAGGGTATTGTGTCTCTTATGTCATTTATTGTCTCTTTGTACTAGTGTTGTGTGTGATTTGTTTCTATTCTTCTCATTGATAACGTGTTCAGGAATACTTACTTGTATAGTAATTTACTCTATAAATTCGAACACAGTGTTTCTCAATCTTTTCTCCTTCTCTTTCACTCCTTTTTTTACTTTTAAAACGTGCACAAGAGTGCACTGCAAAATTACTACAGCAATGCTTACTCACTGAAATACTAGACATGTACAGCAAACAAACCGAAATCTTGCACACTAGCAAACCCCTTTATGGATTGCCTCGGTCGCTGTCACCACGGGACATGCACAGGAGTGCATTCCAACAGATACTGCAAACACCTTAC
>NQII01009654.1:6852-18271 GCA_002778355.1 Clitarchus hookeri | reverse complement strand
TGTTTATTACTACCGTTACAATATTACAGTTTACATCCACACACTGTAGCCACCATTGCATGCTCTCCACTGTCCACAGTGCTGCCACTTTCACAAACATATACACTACACTCCTTCCTCACATGAATATGCATAAGCAACAGCCAAAACATAGTACTATATATGAGACACTAATCAACATATACATATGCACAAGGACCATCTAATAAAGAACACATCTGAAACACAAAGTAACACATGATACAGATAAGGTGTCTTACATGAATATGCATNAGAACACATCTGAAACACAAAGTAACACATGATACAGATAAGGTGTCTTACATGAATATGCATGAGTACCCTACAACACAGAATACCTGAACTCAAAAATTAATTAGTTTATGCTATCCACAATGTTAGGCTACGTGTAACATGGTATATATACCACTGTTTTAGATGTAACCAATTATATTCGGAACTCTACTGCACCTAGGATAGCTCCCCATTTTGTGCACTTTTGTTGTCAAATCCTCTGAACCCTTCCATGCTACAACAATGTCCCCTACCCACTTCTCTTCCCCTTTATCAAAGAACCTGTAANCAAATCCTCTGAACCCTTCCATGCTACAACAATGTCCCCTACCCACTTCTCTTCCCCTTTATCAAAGAACCTGTAATACATAGAACTGCCAACAGTAAATGAAGCATTACGATGAGCTGACAGGCAAGCAACTGTATGGAACTGGAACTCTAGCCAACATTGATGGGTGAGCAGTGTTGGACGATTACGAACGACTCCACCAAACACGAGGGTACTAAGTGTTTCACCTGTCGCAGAATGAGACGTGATACAGTAACCCAGCAGCAAACACGGTAGTGCAATCTGACATGGCACTTGGCAATGAAAAAGAACAGAGTTACTTTAGGTAGGTTTTTACCATGCCTTCTACCAGTCGGTTTGTGAATGTGTGATATGGTAGTGAAAAGGTATGCCTAATACCATTGTGTTTACAAAACTCTACAAATTGTTCTGAAGAGAACTGTATGCAATTACCAGAGACGAGACGTTCAGGGTTACCATAAGAAGTAAACCAGACCCTCAACTGACAAGAGTGTATCTGAGCTATGTGAGATGACTGACAAACCGCTGGCCATTTTGAAAAACTTGTCTACAAGAACTAAGAAGCATTTTCCCAATAAAGTGACGTGACCAAGTTTGGCTACGTTGAAAAAGTCAACTTGATCTGCGGTGTTCCCAGAGTTAAGTAAAATGTGGGTGCCCGGCGCCACAGCTCTGCGGTGAGCTGATGAGATAGGGTCGTTCGTCGACGGCCTATGGGCTCTGGTGAACACTCCGTCAGACACACTATGCCGAGGTTTGTCGGCCACCTCGCACGCCGTACTTGATTACCAATAAAGAAACAGTGATGCTGGTTGTGAAGGTATTTATTACCCTGTTATGTACACTCAACTACACAGAAGGCATGTGGCCTGAATGGCCCGGAACTACAAGCGACCACGTGGTCTTATAACCTGAGTCTCGAGATGCACTTTTGATTTCCAATAAATAATCANCCACCAAGTGGTCTTATAACCTGAGTCTCGAGATGCACTTTTTATTTCCAATAAATAATCAGGTCGCTCTCCCCCCGACACTAGGCAAGTTAAATAATAAAATATATGATGATAATGATTTATGATGTTGTGGATGCGACTGGATACTATTCGACAGATGATGTCCTTGCTAGTGCTTCTGCGGCGTGGGAGAGCTTAACGTCTGTGCTCGTCCAAGTCCTGGCGATTACTGCCGGAGATGTGCGTCGGCTTCCGCCGCCTAGACGCCATGCGGTGGTACAGTGAAACATAATATACACTAAAAGATGATTATGGGATGAAAAATGATATGAACTAAATTAACACAACAAAACATAATTACAATTACACAAATACATAATAAAAATGATAATACTTATTCTAAATGTTTTCATTGCACCAGCCACAGCATTGCCAAATGTAGAATGTCACATGTCTCTGGCTGTGGCTGGGCAAATTGTCTCCTGATGACAAAACAAATTATAAATGAATTACACACTGACATTATTTACAAATACACTGACGAAATAAACTGAATAAATAATAAACACTAATGCACTCGTGTCCACAAGCCTGCCGGTGTGGTGCGTCTGGTGTGGGCATACTGCGGCAGTCAGTGGGCAAAAGGACTCGTGAACGTGCGGTTCACTTCAAAAGTGACCGGCAACGTCAAAGTGAACTATCTGCCAATGTGGCCTATACCAAGTCCATGGTAATAGTATGGATTTTTCTCTGGCATTGACTTACTTTGCAAACATGCCTCACACTTTGCAACCATAGTGTACTTGCACGAGCAGCTGAACTACAGTACTACACAACTAGGCACACAAAGGTCGCCAGGATCAGGCCACGGTGCAAAGAAGACGGGCCACCTCGCCACCCCCTCCCCGAGAAACTGGCGCAATACACTAATCACTATCACCGTCGACCTTCACAGCAGGGGGGCTCCTTTGACACCCTTCCCCCCCTCGACCAATCGATAAGCTTTCATTAGCAATGCAGATTTCATAACCCAGAAAAAATTCCTGGACATTCCTGGAGCCCTTCAAATACCATACATATCTTGCTTCTCCCGATGATAGAATATCCTGTGCATCATGTTAATGATCACAGGACTGGACTCAGCTAATAGCATCAGTTTCTTGTCAGCTGTCCTGGTGACAAGTTGTGTAAGGGGTTCATGTGATAATGGATATAATGGAGCGTATTGTTAAGGATGGGTAACAAAGTTGTTACAGTAAAAAAATCAAACCTACCTTTAACTAGCATGAATGAAACAAATATCAGTACCTATTTACAATGAAAAAACCTATCTTGACAAGTTTCTTAATTGTGTGCTAATAGCAGGTATGACCCATTTTCCATGGTGAAAAAACCCAGTCATTACAAGAAAGTACTATGCTCTATACTTCTTGAACTCGTACCATGTAACGCTATATTTGTACGGCGTTTTCCAGATTTTAATACAACTAAGTAGTAATGCAGAACCGAATAGAGAATAAAAATAAACAGTAGTATTTTTAAAGTCACAATGCACTGTTGTAGACTCAGCTTACCAAGCATATGTTGTTATGAATGAATATTCAACATTTTCTCTAAGTTCCTTGCACGCATGTGTTAGTTTGTTATCACTTCCAAGCAAGCCAACGTATTATCATTTCCATTGAAATGTTGAGGTATACTTGCATTGCTTCCTCATGAAAAATAATACATTTGTACAATGGATGGCACCGACTGCTTCACCAAGCCTAGCTACCGCGGACAAACACAATGGCAAGCACTCGGGGGCGGTCTGTGTTAGCGCAATCCCATCTTTAAGAGGTCGTAAAACTACAAACCAACACCCATCAGTAAACTGGGGTTACTTGGGACACTAAGTGTAACTGGTGACAGTTATAAAGAGCGTTTGTTGGCACATGCGGCAGCTCTGAAATAAAACATGTTCATTTTCATGAAGTTGGTTTCCGTGTGAAGTGTCGTAAATCATCCTCTGTATCCCATGCAGCCCCAAGCGTGCAGTAGTACCTTCAGTCAGGCCGGCGCTACTAACATAACTTTTCTTCTCCACTGTGTACTCAACATCGCACTGGAACACTATAAACACATTATATACGGCGTCGTAGCGCAAATAACATTCAACAGTTTGTTACGTTAACACATGTACACTATTTATTTGTGAAACATGTGAAACTATTGACAGCAATACNAACATTCAACAGTTTGTTACGTTAACACATGTACACTATTTATTTGTGAAACATGTGAAACTATTGACAGCAATACGTACTTCTCTGTAACTCATAATTGTCATCTGATGGTCTACCATGAGGCAATCACATCATCATAAAAATTCGGAAATAAAGATTCGTAAATTATATTATAACACATGACTTTCCTATCTGTTCAAAACTTCTTTCATAACAACATATGGTAACATGAGAAGTGGTTCACCAAAACCATCTAAGAACAATAAATAATGTTTGAAAGTTGTTTAATTTTGTATAATTAATTCAGGAATGTGTACAATATAATACAAGGTGTACTTGGTGAGGGAGTAAAGAGATTACAGCAGCTCTTTGCCTTGAGGTCTTGAGAGCCGATGAGGGTGATGTGATGTGATGTGAGGGAAACCCCGCCAGGGATAAACCAAATTCACCTTGGCGGGATAAGAGTATTTTAATCACTACTACACTGCTGCAGCTATAAGGTAATTGTGTTTAAATGTGAAATTCAGCACGAGACATGTTTACAATATAAATTTGTGAACACTAAACTATTTATTTAAACTCCACCACTTCACCTGCATACTTTGCTATATACTTGTGTACATGCTGTCCTACCCTTATATCTAAGTAACCAATGTGTGTTTCATAAGAACAATTTTGCATAAAAAGCTGTTTAAGACAAGAACTTTTCCACAAAATTTGTTGCTTTATTTGAGTAGACGCGACTAACGGCATTTCATACAAATAATTAGCATTTTATGATGTAAATATATTACTTTTGGAGAGCTGCATGTATACATTTCACATTAACACAACCAAAGAAAATCTTTGTTCATTCAGTTCTAACTATAAAGAAAATTAGTTCTCCCATTTCATCCAATTAATGAATATTAATTGCTGTGATTAATATGTAGTTGCTGTGACTTTGAAATAAAATTTATGCACTGATGTTTAAAATGACAAAACCCTCCACTCACAACACTGAAAATACTTCTATTGTAAAAAAAAATTGAGTAAGAATAGAGAATAATTTTTATCAAAATGGAAACCGTAGTCTTGATATTGCGACATGGTGTGCAAAACTTACCTCCCCTCCACCTACTACACATATTGCACATGGGGGGGGGGAGATCCTGCGACACTTTTCAATGCTATATGAACCGTTGGAGGCATCCAAGAACAACAACACACACTACGTGAAAGAGTGAATGACGCCTACATGGCCATGGCTGGTCACATCCTACTAGACAAACCAGTTAGCACATGCAGCATCACACAACTAGGATTTCGACTCCTGCCACAGTACCAGAGCAGTGAGAGCCCTACCACCTTCAAGAGCAATAGCTCAGAGCTCGCTGGTAATGAGTTCATCAATTTATAACAAACTCCAGGCAGCCGCCAGGCCTTAACANATAGCTCAGAGCTCGCTGGTAATGAGTTCATCAATTTATAACAAACTCCAGGCAGCCGCCAGGCCTTAACATAAGACAATCACAGCTCCAAACCACACTCATCAGCTATACAGGCAACATTTCAGTTTTGCCGCTGCACCCTACAACTTGCTGCGCCATGAAGTCCATGCAGCCAGCAACCGNTAATCAGTTATACATGCAACATTTCAGTTTTCCCGCTGCACCCTACAACTTGCTGCGCCATGAAGTCCATGTAGCCAGCAACCGCTTGAAAAATGTGTCATCCTGCTTTGTGTGTGGGGAAGAACTAGACTGTAAGTGCTTGTGCTTCTGGCCTTTGATATAATATTGAAAGGGTAATTACAGGAAAACTTTGTAAAATATTTCAGAGGGGACTTGAAAATGCAGGTTTATTAACAAGGAAACATTTCTTAAAAGAGGTCATTTGCTTGAAGTTTTTACACCAGGTTCGCAACCAAGTAAACTTAGTAAGCAGGAAACTTTTTAAAACCAAACTTCTTAATATAGTTCTACTAGAGTTAATAGAAAATTTCAAATAACAAACTGATGACTGTAGACAAGTAACAACAAATTGAGCATTAACATAATTATTTACTTCATAATAAGAGAAAAGATTTAAGCCATAGTTTAAGTTATGGCCCAGTATGAGATATTGGTACACACACAGATACAGAGATTTACATTCAAGTCTTGGAAATCATCCAAATTCTCTTTATCAGTACAAGAACACTTCTTTGCTATGGTACATCAACTAAGTCACTGCGCTGTCTTTTTCCTATTGAAACACTTTGGCAGTATATTCCTTCTAAAGTTTCTCATTCTCCACAGTAGGTAAGGGAGTATTTTCTTTCAATACTTCAGACACACAGTCCTCCATGATGTAGTGAATGTTACTACGTGGATCCTTAGTTTCACGTATGTCCTACCGTGAGAGCTGACAGATCTCTCATTACCAGAAGACGTTGCAGGCATACCTAGAATTCTGGAAGCTACTTCCGACAGCTGCGTATGTCCATGGAGACCTTTCCACTAAGTGCGCGGCTTAATTAACTTTTTAAGAGCCACCCAAAGAACAGAACAATACTTTGTATTATGTATTCCTTCTGCAGTATGCATAACAGTGCTATTGAATAAGATAGTCACTGCCCGCGTATCGGTAGAGTGTAGTAAACAAGTTTAGTGATAGGAAGGCAGCAGGGATTAGAAAGGAAACATGATCTCTACCGTGNAATACTTTGTATTCTGTATTCCTTCTGCAGTATGCATAACAGTGCTATTGAATAAGATAGTCACTGCCTGTCTATTAGTAGAGTGTAGTAAACAAGTTTAGTGATAGGAAAGCAGCACTGATTAGAAAGGAAACAATGATCTCTACCGTGATTAATAAGCCCACTTCGTCAAATAACTTATACGCTACACAGTTAAAAAATAAAGCCCTGATCATAGTGAGTTCAGCCATAATAAATATCATCACTTCAAAATATACGCTCGGTCTCGTAATTTGGAAAGATGTTATCAGTCAGTGAGTGGCAAATTGACATATACNATCACTTCAAAATATACGCTCGGTCTCGTAATTTGGAAAGATGTTATCAGTCAGTGAGTGGCAAATTGACATATACAAAACAAGATAACGTGCCATTTGCAAAATCCTGTATTAGTTGCTGCATGAACCAATGAAAATTATTATTACGCTGTCTATTCTGACTGCAATGATCACGCACATCAGACAAGCAGAAAATATGCCAATAGAAAAGTTACTAGATTAATTAATACATTTTATTTTACGTGATCACAAAGCAGCTGTTATTAGTGTTACAAACTAAACTTTTTGCTAAAGTAGTAATGTATAGGGGTTCAAAATGAAATGCAAAATAAACTGTCCATATTCAAATGAATCACAACTTCAAACATTGGCAGTTCTATTTATGTTTCATTACCACTCACCATGCCATTCATATATACATGATATTAATTCCAAAACCCTACAGAAATATAGGAGGGTATTGTTATGTTATTTTTAAAATAATTTAATGAAATATATATCAAATGCTTGTCATTTTGAGCCAGTAATAGGAGAAAAGTAAACTTGTGAATGTTTATAAAGATGGGATCCAGACACAGGCCAAAGTGCTGCTATCTAGTGGTGAACACGCTCGGCTCACAACACGCCCTGCCGCGCCATCTGTCAGCAGGCTCTTGAAACACCACCAGCCAGAAAAAAATAGCTTTATTGTTTAAATAGCATATTTACAAACGGATACCAATAGTTTTATTTTTCCAAGTATAGCGATTTTGATTACTAGTAATATAAAATCGGCCGTAAAACTTTTTACGCCTACGTCATTTACACGCCATGTTATTTTCTTTCCGCAAAGCTATTTCCTTGTTTTCATGTTGTTACTAAACTGTTTTAATAAAACGAAGAAAGTGTGGGTAGTTTTTAAGTACTTCTTACATTATTCCACGCCACATATTTCCATCTCGAGCTGTTTAGTATCAGTAATAGCAAAGTTGTTGGCAAGTTCATTGTTGGGAAATAAAAATTGCGTTGTCAAGCAAGTTCCCCAAATTACTTTTATTTCAATTTTAACATATTAGGCTAGCGTCCAAAATGTGAAATGAACTACAATTAACATCTCGCAAATGTTAACCCAAATTCTCTGTTTCTAGTAAATTAAGAAAGTTAACAAACATTTTATTTTTCGAAAGGTTTTATATTTTTACTTTTATAACCAACGAGTTTTTACNATATTTTTACTTTTATAACCAACGAGTTTTTACAGACAGTATCAGTCTATACCTTAAAAATTTCTTTGGCATTACAATGACAAATGGATTAGGTGGCAGCGTGTTGATAAAATATACATACGCCACTTGATGGCGAAAGGATAGATCAACAAAAAGTGAACATTTGCGCTACTTTTGTCGAACTGTCAAAACCTTGCCAAGTTACACGAGACAAAAAATACAAGATTTCCTACACAATTAACATCGAAAGGGACATTCCCCAGAATAAGTTCTTGTGTGTCTAAAAAGAGTACTCTTCTTACTAAATGATTTACTACACAGATTACAGCAAAATGGGCGCTCTCCAGAATGAGTTCTTCTGTGATTAATAAGATGGATTTTCTGACTAAATGATTTACTACACAACTCACAGCTAAAGGGACGCTCCCCAGAATGAGTTCTTCTGTGACTAATAAGATGGATTTTCTGACTAAATGATTTACTACACAAATCACAGCTGAAGGGACGTTCCCCAGAATGAGTTCTGATGTGGGTAGTGAGAACACTTTTCCCACTAAATGATTTACCACACAAATCACAGTTAAAGGGGAGCTCACCGGAATGAGTTCTGCTGTGCTTAACAAGAGTACTTTTATCACTAAATGATTTACTACACAAATCACAGCTAAAGGGCCGCTCACCAGAATGAGTTCTTCTGTGTCTAAAAAGAGTACTCTTCTTACTAAATGATTTACTACACAATTCACAGCTAAAGGGTCGCTCCCCAGAATGAGTTCTCCTATGCTTTACAAGAGTACTTTTATCACTAAATGATTTACTACACAAATCACAGCAAAAGGGACGCTCACCAGAATGAGTTCTACTGTGCCTAAAAAGAGAACTCTTTTTATTAAATGATTTACTACACAAATCACAAGTAAAGGGGCGCTCCCCAGAATGAGTTCTCCTGTGGGTAGTAAGAACACTTTTCAGTTTAAATGATTTGCTACACAGATCACAGCTAAAGAGGCGCTCTCCAGAATGAGATATCTTGTGTGAAATAAGATGTCTCTTCTCAATAAAGGATTTCCTACACAAATCACAGCTAAAGGGATGCTCACCAGAATGAGTTCTGTTGTGCATAATAAGGCCATTTTTATCACTAAATGATTTACTACACAGAGCACAACTAAAGGGGCGATCCCCAGAATGAGTTCTCCTGTGGGTGGTAAGAACACTTTTTTGTTTAAATGATTTAATACACAGATCACAGCTAAAGGGGCGCACCCCCAAATGAGATCTGCTGTGTGAAATAAGATGTCTTTTCTCAATAAATGATTTACTACACAAATCACAGCTAAAGGGCCAGTTATCAGAATGAGTTCTTCTGTGTCTAAAAAGAGTACACTTCTTACTAAATGATTTACTACACAAATCACAGGTAAAGGGACGCTCCCCAGAATGAGTTCTCCTGTGCTTAACAAGAGTACTTATATCACTAAATGATTTACTACACAAATCACAGCTAAAGGGCCGCTCCTCAGAATGAGTTATCATGTGCCTAACAAGAATACTTTTCTCACTAAATGATTTACCACACAAATCACAGCAAAAGGGGCGCTCACCAGAATGAGTTCTGATATGCTTGACAAGAGTACTTTTATCACTAAACGACTTACTACAAAAATCACAGCTAAAGGGGCGTTCCCCAGAATGAGTTCTTCGGTGCACAACAAGATTACATTTTACTCTAAATGATTTACTACACAAATCACAAGTAAAGGGGCGCTCAGCAGAATGAGTTCTGCTGTGCTTAACAAGAGTACTTTTCTCACTAAATGATTTACTACACAAATCACATCTAAAGGGACGCTCTCCCAAATGAGTTCTTCTGTGCCTAATAAAATCATTTTTCCGACTAAATGGTTTACTGCACAGTTCACAGCTAAAAGTATGCACCAGAGAATGTTTTTTGTGCAAAATGAGATTTCTTTTATTACTTAAGGATCTTCCACTCATGTTCCCCGAAAGAGTGTTTTTCTGTCCATGCGTCGAGATATGCTGTATTAAATCACTTTTCACTACATATGATATCCCACAGTGACCACACGTATATGTGACACTGCACTGGGGAGATGGTGAGTTGGCATGTTCTCCAGTATCATGTTCAGCAGATGAGTAGAGAGATCCACAACGTTGCTGACACTTGCAATCTGGTGAAACTAAGTTGCACAACTTGCAAACCAAGACCCTCGCAGACAGGCAAGTCTCTGCCATGACACTATCTGAAGTGATGCAGTCGCTCTTCACTCTGTCATTTTCTTCACCGTAACACTCTACTTTAGTTCCTGGATGTTCTTCTCCAGACCTAGTCTCTACAATAGAACGACTGAATTCCTGCAATGAAAGAGTACAAGACTGTTACACTAACTCTATAAAAGATATTAACTGTACTATGCTTGAGTTTTGAAAATAGAGGATATTTTATTGGAGAGAGCAGAGGGAATTTAACAAGTTTCATATGCATATGTGATCAAACACATTTCTAGCATAATTTATATTTTTTGAACTGTTTGCTGTCGCATGTAAAATATATAAGGACGTACAACAGATAACTTATTTTAGCAATTTTATGAATCCCCTTTACCTTTTACACACCTTGTAATGACGCAATATTCATAATTTTTCGGGACTTGGGTGTAAAATTCTTTCGGGAGTATGAAGCTCTGGAAAGCTTCATAATATCGTTATCGTGTTTCAAACTAAAAGCAGTGGTGGCTTATTTTACCGTGTTCGTTTATCCGGCAGACGTGTGCGTTTGTAGGTTATCGGGCAGACGTCTGCTGGTTACGTTTTATCAGGAGTCCTGGTTACAGTTTTCGTTTCAAACTGGTGTTTTGTAAAGCGTCAGCATTAAGTAGATTAGTTTGTTTCTGGATGTTCATTACGTCGACTCAAAATCAAGAAAGACGCGTCATAATGACGCAGTAGGTTTAAAATATTGAAACGAGAGGTTAGTTTATTGGGATTTTGAATGCGTCTACAGTTTTAGTTCCTCCAGCGCATTTTCAGGCAAAGTCAACAAGTTTTTGTTGTACGAGAGGTTAGTTTCTGTTGACGGCGCAGCAGTTGATAACGTGTTGAGCGCGGGACACAGCGCAGTTAGTGATGACGCTGCTGCCAGATGCAGGATGCCGGGCGCTTATCGCAGGAGAGGGGGGTGCAAGGCAGCACAATATAGGCATCTATCAGTCGCCCTCGAGAGAGTCTTCTTGAAGCAGTAGAGCAGTCTTCTTCAGTCGTCAGAGAGAGATACTTCACGTCGCCCGTGATGGGCCGGTCAGAACAGTAGTCGTCGTAGTACAATGATAGTCTAGATCGCATCGGGTGTGACGTGAACCCCCACATCGGCAACAAAACTTTATTATTTCATTTCTCAGCCGGTGTGGGAGGTAG